>NEWO01000716.1:168544-189116 GCA_003013225.1 Phalaenopsis aphrodite
GATCTGATTATTCGAAGATGTGTATCATTAGAAGAAACTTATGAAATTATCCAAAAATGTCATAATTCTGATTTTGGGGGACATTTTGATGTTGATAAAATAGCATACAAAATTTTACAATCTGGATTTTATTGGCCTACAATTTTTAGATATATTAATGCTTATATCAAAACTTATGATACATGTCAAAGAATAGGCAATATTTCTAGAAGAAATGAGATGTCCCTCAATTATATGCTAGAAGTTGAAATATTTGATGTTTGGGGATTAGATTTCATGGGACCATTTATACCATCTTTCGGAAATTTACATATCCTGTTAGCAGTGGACTATAAATCCAAATGGATAGAAGTTGTTTTACCTTGATTTGATGCTCAAAGGGTTGCAAAATTTTTTAAAACAAATATATTTTGTAGATTTAAGATGTGAAGAGTTATCATTACTGATGGGGGACATGTCATAATTGAGAAATTTTTAAAGAAATATCATATAAATCATAGAATTGTTACTGCTTATCATCCTCAGACAAGTGATTTGGCTGAATTATTCAATCGAAAAATTAAAAGAATTATAGAAAAATCTGTGAATTCAACAAAAATATATTGGTCGGTCAAACTTGACTATGCTTTGTGGGCTTATAGAACTGCATACAGAGCTCCTATAGGAATGTTCTCGTATAGACTAATATTTAGAAAAACTCGTCACTTATCAGTTGAACTTGAGCATAAGGCATATTGGGCGATTATAATTTGAAAAATGATGGTGAGAAAAAAATTATTACAATTAAATGAGCTTGAAGAGATAGGGAATGAATCTATTTTCAGGCAAACTTAAGTCCAGGTGGATGGACTCATTTTTTGTGAATAAAGTTTATCCTTATGGAGCTGTGGATATTAAAGATCCTAAGTCTGAGAAAATATTTAAAATTAATGGACATAGACTGAAACATTATTTTGTAGGGGATCAGCATAAGTTTAGTGATGAAATAATGTTAGGTCAACCAATGTAAGCACTGGTTATGTCGGGCTGACGACATAAAACCAAGCGCTTTGTGGGAGGCAACTCATAGTTATCAGTGTTTTTATATTGATTGTTGTTTTATGTGTGATTAAAAAAATTTGGGGTAGTATTTTTGAGACTATTATGTGTTAGTATTGATTTTAAGACTTTATTTATTGATCTAGACATATTAAAATGTGAATTTGGATGTTAGGTTGACTAGTGCAAAGATGTGCACTGGCGTTTAAGTGCCAAATCCGGCGCTTAAGCGCGGCAGTTTAAAAGCATGTGCGAAATTAATATTCTAGAAGGGAAAACCGCCTAGAAGTTAGCAAAAACGTGCCAAGGCAGTTTTTAAACGTGTCTATGAGTTATTGGAAGAATTTAGGTCTATAAATAGAAGGGTTTAGTGAGTGAATTTCACCCCAGATCATTTCTAGCCCTAAAGACTAAGAGAGAAAAAGATTTTAAGAAGATGTCTTCATAAGAGATGAATTTGAAGAAGGAGACCATGAGGAAGAAATTCATTAGTCAAAGTGCACAAGAGATGTATAACGGTTTCTTAGTCATTAGCATTGAAGGGATATCAGAGAAGATCAACAAAATTGAAAATACTATGTCTGTACTGGAGACTAAGGTATTGGAGATTCATGCACATCTTGAGCATATTGGATGGCAATTGAAAATGTTATTTAGCCACACTAGTTATATAGAGGAAGCGGATAAGAAGATGTTTCTTAAGCAAAAGTAGGTTGAAGAAAATTGCATCAGAGCACGTCACCACCGTCCGTTTTATCAATTTTATATTCTAGTTGCCCCAGGAGAGACTAATGAAAGACCTGAATTTGTTCCTTCTAATGAAGAATGGAATTAATTTCTATGTTTAAAGTTATGTTTTTGTGTGTTTAAATTTGTTGTCTTTAAATGTTTTAGTGTTTGAGACATGATTTTAGTGTTTATGTTACTTAGGTGTTTAATTGTGAAAGATTGTTAAGTGTTTATATTTAGAAAAATTTTCTCATCCAAGATTATTTGGCATGAGAACTAAGTGTTTAAATGTATTTGTACTCGTTTGTGAATTAATATAAGTTTGTTTGTGTGAAATTGTTTTATTTTAGCCTCGAATTGAAATAGTTATTAAAGAGAATTTTGAGATAAAGGAGAGTTACAGGAAGTTGAAAATAGTCATTTAAGTGCTATGAGACCATTTAGGGGTGATTTACTTAGGCAAATAGTGCAATTTACTTTAATTTGAAATTTTTGAAAATCATGCACTGGCGCCTAAGCGCCACATCTGCGCTTAAGCGGAGCAAACCCGAGAGGCAGGAGTCTAAGCGCCACTTACCCGTGCTTAAGCGCTGGTTCACGAAAGCCGGTTCGCGAATGGTTAAAAGTGAATTTTTGAATCGAAAATCACCATTTTTATGCCTTCTGTCACCTTCAACCTCACAAAAACGCGATTTTGGAAGGCTAGCGCACATATAAAGTGAAGATTTCTTGGTGGAATCAAGTGAAATTTGCTAGATCCAAGTTGCTTGAGGTAAGAACTTTACTTCTATGTAAAAATTTTGGATTTCCACCGTGTATTTTAAGCACATTTGGAGAAATTCGAAAATTCACTATTCATGGTGAAAAATAAAGAAAAATCTATGAAAATTGCATGGGAAGTTTAGTTTGTGTTTTTGGAAGTTTAGTTTAGTGATTTAAACTTGTTTTTTGAAGTTATTATTGGAATTTATCAAATTTGCAGAATGACACCAAGAATGAAGAAGAACAAAGGCAAAGCCCCTTTCGATTCGAGTAAATTTGTTAGTTCAAAAGCTCAAGATCGATATAGTGATGCGTTGCAATCACACAAACTAATTCAGGAGAGATGTTTTAGAAATCCGGGTGGAGACGTGGAAGATTTAATTGTTTGACGACAGTGGGGACAATTCTGTTGTTTCTCTGGTGTGGCAGTTATATATGTTGTAAGGGAGTTCTATGCAAATCTCCCTGAAGCTGAAGACAATCGAGTTATAGTTCGAGGAAAGTTGATACCTTTTACGCCAAAAATAATCAACTTGTTTTACCATTTACAACCGAATACGTTTTGTTTTTATGCAAATTATAGTCCTACTGAAACGGAATTAGACAAGATTATTTCTTAATTGACTATTGGGAGAGGACTTTGGAGGATCACTAATGAGAGAAGAGTCAACTTCCCAACTTCAAAGTTATGTGCACCTTCAAAGGCCTGGCACTATTCCATTTTTGCTCGTTTGTTTCCGACCAATCATCCCAGCGAAGTGACCAGAGAAAGAGCGACGTTGAACTATTGTATTCAAGAGGGAAAGCTCATCAACATTAGGAGATTTGATCTGTCAGACTATCATCAGTTCTGCTACAGCTGTTACAACTGTAGGTCTGGGATTTGCTTCCTTGATTTTTTCTTTGTGTGAGCAGACTGGAGTTACATATAATAGCTGGGAGGAAGTGTTATTACCTCTAAAGCTCATTACTAAAGTGAATGTGAAGACATTCTGAGCATTCAATTTTTGGCTAGAGATGAGGATTTTCTCAGAGTTATGGAATGGAGACGTCTGTTGCTTCTACCTCTGCTGCTTCTACATCTAAACCATCTACCTCACGTGCTTCTACATCTCGAGGTGAGTCTACTGAGACCCAAGATCAATTATTGCAGAGGATGATGGATAATATTAATTTTACCGCTGATAGGGTACAAAATTTAGAGCGTTCTGCAGAGCATACTGATAGGTATAATAGGAGAAAAAGTTATTATGAAGAGAAATTTCACTCATCTTTGGAGAGTCTCATTAGAGATAACCAAGGAGTGCAATTTCCTCCATATCCTAAATACCCTGATTATGAGCCTACAAAAGTTTAGGATAGCAGTGATTCAGAGGATGAAGAGTAGAGCAGAGAGATTTATTTTATGATTGTAATATGATATGAACTATGTGGTCCGGGCTTGCTACATTTGCATCTGTGTGTTGGTTTGAACTATGTGATGTGGTTTCTACTTTTATGTTTAAGTGAGAATTGTGATGTGATGTGTTTTCATATTTTGGACTTGAGACATGTATGTATGTTTACTTGTTTAGATATTGTGATGTGTGAGACTTTAATTTTTAATTGTATTATAATGTTTGTGTTAGTTAGTAGTTTGTTTTAAATTTATAGGATAGTAACTGTTGTGAGTTTTGTGATTTCGTTAGTTTAGAACTTAATTATATATCTATTGCAAAGTTGAAAATATTGCTAACTTAGGTCTTAAATTTGAAACTTAGGAAATTGCTACCTTGTATTTTTCTTTTATCATGTTAGTGTGTTTGTTTTTATGCTGCGATCGTGAAATCAAGTTAGTGTGTTAGTTTACTTTTATGTTTATACTCACTACTTAAAAGTCTATTGAATCTCTACATATTAAATTGAAATGAAAATATAGAAAATTTGATCAAAAATGAATTTTACTCCTGTTTTTAGTTTTATACTTGTATCATTAGTGTTTAAAAATTTATGTTAGTATGTTATTTTAAATTTTCATTCCTGCTTATATATATCTGATGTTAAACTGTTTAATCTATTAAAAATTTAAGTTTGGGGGATGAAAAATATTTTCAAAACTAGAATTTTATTTGTTCTCAAATATGCTACAAGTGAATTTGATTTGAAAAGAAAAAAATTGATTATGTATATGAAGTTATATTAGGGAAGTAAAATTTGATTTTAGAAATGAGCAAGAAAATTTACTTAAAATTTTTAGTAATGAAGAAAAACTTCAAGTTAAAAAGTTTTTAGATGAGAAAATAATTAATATAAGTAACTACCTTAAGTAAGAAAAATTGTATTTTCGAAAAACTTAGATAATTTAAACTTTTATTTTTAAAACTTAAATTTCGTTTATTAAAATAATTTTCAAAACTATTATTATATTTATAAATAAAAGACTTGCAGGACTTTATTTTAGGAAAGAAGAAGTGAAATTCAAATTCATTAAAAGTTTATCCAGATATAGTAATCCTTGCCTGAAAAAGAAAAAATAAAAAGAAAAGCAAAAAAAGAGAGAAAGAAAAGAAAAAGAAAAGAAAGAGAGAAAGAAAAGAAAAAGAGAAAAAAATTGAGGAGAAGTATTAAGATTAGTGTCTAATCAAAAATTAGTTCTACATTTGATTTTTTTTAAGTTTAAGACTTGAGAAACTCTTAAGCTTATAGATATAATATGGTATGTAAAATTATTTTTAATGGAAATTTTTAAATAGAGATAACAAAATAACTAAATTATAAATTTAGAAAATCTACAATATATTTTTGAAATAGATAGAACTCATATTTTCATCCTTCTTAACATTAGCAATTTCTAAACTTTAATTTGGTCTCATTTATCAAATATTTTTTCTAAGTTAGACTGTTATATTTCTAAATCAAAATTTTAATAACTCCTAAAAAAACTCATATACATATCATACATATTTAGTTTTGAAAGATTGAAGTGTCACTTGAGAACAAGTAACATTTTAAGTTAGGAGAATTTTGATACACCTAAAATATATAGTGTTTTAGACAAATTTTTATACCTATTTTTGAGATATTGTGCTTTAATGGAAGGTATTTTTATATTTTTCTTGCAGATATAGGTAAAAAGGGTGAAAAATGCTTAAAAGAGTGAAAAAGGATTAAATTTGGAGCAAAAAGATGAAAAATGTGCAAAAGAGTTTTGGCGCTTAAGCGTCAGATCCGGCGCTTAAGCATCGGTTAAATAGAGAAGGCCGCACCTAAGCGCCAGAGGCCCCGCGCTTAAGCGCAACTGGCAGTTATTGGACAAGTAAATTCGGTTTCTGTGAATTTTGAAGAGATTTTTTAGGCATCTATTGGCCTAATAGGTGGTTATAACCACCATGGACAAAAATTATCATGAAAAGATGCATCTCTTGGTGAAATACATCGAATCTAGACATATTTTGAAAAGAAACCAAGTCACCTTTTGGAAAATTATAAAACAAAGAAAATTGAGACTTTGAAAGAGGTCCTGAAAGTATCGGAAAGTTTTGAAAGTTCTCATTTGGGGAGTTAGTTCGGAGAGATTTTCAAGCACCACTTTTACTTTTATTTTATCATTTTTGTTATTTTATTTTGAGTGATTTTAAAGAGAAGAGAATTAAAGTAACATCAAGAGTTTGATGGAGGACTTGAGATAAGTTTTTTATCTTTTTGTTTTGAGACTACTTTAAGTTTTAGTTGAGACTTATTAGTTTGACATTGATTTCTTCTTTTAAACTAAAGTGTGGTTTTGTTTTCTCTATAGATTCTGAGTAATTTTTTTTATTTTTCTTAAAATGATAAGTAAAGTTTTGGACGGAAGTTGTGGAAAGTATTGATCTTCAATGTGGAAGAAATTGTGATGATTTAAATCCATGCACCTCATTACATCTTGATTTAGTCAATCCAGATGTTAAAATTTGTGTGAGAACATGTAAAAACCGGGCTGGTATTGTCTCAATCAACAATTGGAAAGAATCACATGAGGTTGTATGAATGAGAATAAAGTTCATATGATTGAGTGCAAATAAATAGGGAAATATTCATTGAATGATATAGAATTAGAGAACTTTAAAGTAACAGGTTAAAGCCCCCGACTTGGTTTATTGTTTTAGGTTCTGATACGAGAATGTTAGCCCCCAAGTGGAGGGAACGATGTAACTCTAAAGTGAGAGCTAGTATCTTGTATGCCTAGCCGGTCTTCAGAACTATTCAAACTTTAAATTAGTCAATATTATTTATAGCATCTCTAGTAAGTGTAAAAAATATTATTACTCATAGTTGGCACAACACAATTTGCATAATTCCACAACAGAATTCTTATACTTATTACTAATTCATAACAAGAAGAAAGATATTTTCATATTTAGTATTTTTCTTTTACAAAAACTAGTTATCTTTTAAAATTATTATTGTTCTATCAAAATATTGAAAATACCAAAAATATTTAAATTTTCATTATTGGAAAAATCATCTTTAGTTTAGATAATTATCTTTTTATTAAAAATAGAAAGTTTGTTGTTCAATGGTACATATTGTGCATTCTCCCTGTAGGTTCGATATTCAGGTCTTAATCAAAAAGTCTTATATTACTTGATAACGATGCGTATACTTGCATAATATCCCAATATATATATAAATTAAAAGTTAAATTTTTATTTTTCTTCAGGATCAAGTTTTTGTTGCAGAGTAAGGAAATATAAGTGAAATATAATCTGAATTATTGTTGTATTGTGCATATTAGCAGTATCCAGGGATCACCAGTCTTCACGCCCTTCCACATCACCATTACCTCGACGTGCAAATTGTTTAGCTGGTATCTTAGAAGAAATCAAGAATATAAAGAAGGAGATGTCAGTGATTCATAACAGGATTAGTAACATTACTGATCAGTTTGACTATCTGGATTTGACAAATGAAACAACAATCAGATCATGTTGATGTAATCCATGATACACAAGTCCTGATGTACAAGAAGAATTGTTGAATCAAAAAAGAATCAGAGGACTTCCCGAACTATCCTTTCTACAACATGTACGTGCATCAGCCGCTTGGATATATTAGAGAAGTGGATATTGAGGTTGATGAAAGTATGTAGTGGATTTTTCATAGTAGCTTTTATATGTGCTTGTTGCTTTAAGGTGTGTTTGAAAGTTGTTGACTTTGTTGTGTGTTGTAGGCTTTCCAATACTTTGAATGTTTGTGTGCTTAGTAGTCTGTGAGTGAATTTAGAAATTGTGTTTTAAATGTTGTAATGTATATTTGTGTCTGTATGGGAATTGGATTTATATTTAAATATAAGTGATTGTTGGTGTTTGTGGAAACTAAATGTTAGAAGATGTTTAAACATGTTGAATATGGCTTACTAGGTTTCGTAGTGTCGTGGTGTGCGGTGCTCGTTAAAATTTAACAAAAAAACGAAAATTTGAATTATGGGCACTGGCGCCTAGACACCAAAAACCCGAGAACCTGGCGCTTAGGCGCCAGAACTTGGCGCTTAAGCTCCGGTTCACGGACAAAGAGTCGTTTTAATAGCCCTTATCACGTAGCCATAAGATGTTAATAGTTAGGACAAGATTTAAAATTTATTGTTTATATTAGAACATCATTTAAATCTAATTTAATAATTTTTATTCTATTTTTTTAATTAATACTTTTAATTGATTATAAATCTTTGTAGTCATGTAGCCAATTAATTTTTTTTAAAAATACTACTCATCTCTAAATAAATAAATATATATATATATATTGAATGAGTAGTATTTCAAGCCTAAACGAGTCAAACACGAACGAACAAATATTTTTTCATGTTCAGCTCATTAACATAGTGAATGAGCCAAACACGAATATTTTAAAGAGCTAAACACGAGCTGTTAGCGAACAACGAGCCGTTTTGACAGCCCTACTCTGTACCTGTTGTCAAATGTTCCGTACTATGAGTATTCTTCATTCGAGATTACTGAAACGCAGTTGGACGAGGTGATTGCAATTCTGACTGACGGAAGAAGAGTTTGGAAAATTAAGAACAATCATAAGGTAAACTTCTCTGTCTCAATGTTAAATGCACCCTCCAAGGCATGACACTTCTAGTTCTGCACAAGTTCTTCCTACAAATCATCTTAGTGATGTCCTTGAATTTCTGCATTCAACAGACGAAGAATATAAATATTGTATCTATAATTTATAAGAATATTTCTTCTAGAGGTGCAACTACTGGAGGATTAGGTTTCTCTGCCTTGATTTTTACTTTATGTAAGCAATCAAGAGTAGAAAATAAGCGTTGGGAAGAACAAAGAAGAACAAATACAACCTCTTAAACCAATTACTAGAACCAATGTTCAAGTTTATGAATTGCATGCTGGAATGAGATCTAGGGGAGGAAGTTCAGATATTCCTTCTACCTTTACCTCCAGACAAACTATTGTTCAATCTTCAGCCACTCTAGAAGATCTTCACAGTGATTATCAGGCTTTGACATTGACATAGCATATATCCAAGATAAAGTGACTGATATCGATTCTAATATTGATTATGTTCAGAGATACTTGAAACTCAAACACCACTATAATACGAGTTTCAATACATCTCAGGTAAGTTTTCTGCAAGGAGATCATAATGTTCAGTTTCCACCAGGTCCTCCATTTCCGGACTATCACCCACAAGACTATATGGAAGAGGAAGAGACCAATGAGAAGACAGAAGGATAATGAGGATTAGTATCTTTGTTTTGTTATCGTATGTTTCGTTTCTTTAGTTCTGAGAGATGTTCTGAACTATTTAGTGTAGAAATTGTTGTTATGGATTTGTTGCAATTTGGATTTATTGTTGTTTATTGTTTATACTGCTTGTTGTTTGCGTTATTGCATTACTAGTTGTTTTACTCTACTACCGGTGTTATGCATGTTTTGTTTAAAAACTCATATACTTAGCAATTTCTTCTTGTTATATTCATGTTAATTAAACTCTACTGTTGTTGTATACCTGCTTCTAATACGTACATACTTTCATGTTAAACCCTTTTTATAAAAATCATTTTTTAAATTTTCTTCATGCTTCTATATTTTCTGTTATAAATGTTTTAACATATTAAGAGAAACTAAGTTTAGGAGAGGGAGAAAAACTTTTGAAAAATATAATTTTATTTGTCCTTACAATCTATATTCAAAGAAAATATCATTTTAAAATTAATATGGGGTATGTAGTGTTATTTTTAGAGAACTTTTTTTTTATTCTATAGATGTTGTGGTAGTCTTAAGTAAATTTTAATAATAAAGATTAGTTCTACGAATTATGATATTAAGTAAATAAGAATAAAGATATGATTTTATTATTTAAAGTAAAAAAGAAATTGTATTTTAAAAATACTGAGGATCTTAGATCTATACTATAAAGAATTGAGACTCTATAAGAAATTGTTTTTTAAAACTGATACAAATTATACGGAAAAAAAATGTTATGAGTTTTTAACTTTAAGAGAATGATAGTGAAATTCAAAATCATTAAAAGTTGATCAAGATATAGTAATCCTCACTGAGAAAGAAAAGAAATGATTGAAAATAATCCTCAAAAGTAAAAAAAAATGAAAGGATAAAAAGAAAAGAGAAAAAAAGAGAAAAAAAGTATATAGGAAACAAAGGAGAAGCTTGAGGAGGTGCCTAATTAAAAATTAGTTTCACTTTAATCATTTTAAAGAAAGCGACTTTATTACAGTTCTGAGCTTTTATTTTCTTACAGCATTAGTTTACATTTACTAGCATAGTTCTCTCAAATTCTATTTGTTATTTTTTTGAAACTCCTATGTTTCTCAAATTACAATTAATTTTTGAAATGAATAAAAAAATTAGAATTTCTAGGCCTGATTACAAAATATTCGTATGTCTTATTTCTAACCTAAATAACTAAAATTTTCTTAAAGTCATGACTGCTACGATTATAGGACAAAACTATAGAGGTATTTCAAGAAACCCATTACCACATACTAAAATATTTTATTTTTCAGAAGAGATAAGTTACTTGAGCATAAGTAGCAATTAAGTTTGGGGGATTATAACATGCCTAAAATATGTTACTTTTATTTGCACAATTAATAACTATTTTTAATGATATTGCACTTTAATAAAAGAAATTTTTAATGTTTTTAGTTGTAGGTACACTAAATGGAGCAAATTGGAGTCAAATAAAGCAAAAAGGTCAATGTTGATCTAACGCATAGGCACCAGACAACAAAGAGCTTGGTGCATATGTGTCAGGATCTAGCGCATAGACGCCAAAGGCGGTTATCTAGAAGATTTATTGAATGTGGAAGAATTTTGAAGAGGTGCTTGAAGAAACTCTTGGGGATTTTGATAGCACTATTTAAAGAGACTTCTGGAGATTCAATGGAGAGATTTTCGGAGGAGAAGGGAGTCTTTTGTAGAGAAGTGGATTCTTCCTATAGAGGAGAAAGTCTTGGAAGCCTGCTTGGACTTGGAGGAGAAGAGAAGTGAGAGATATTTTCTTCACTACAGTTCAAAGTAAGTTTGGAGTGGAATTGTAATAAGACTAAGTGATTCAAATGAATTAGAAGGATTGCTTGAGAAGGGGTTCAAAGATAAGTTGTGTACTTTATTTAATTTTACTTAGTCTTGTCTTGTAAACTTTTATTTATATATAAATCCATGTGTTATTTCTTTCTCATGAGATCTGAGTAGTTCATTTTATCTATATCCTTGCAATGAGAAATAATTATGTATAGGAGTGTAGTTTAGTAGAAGTTCTTTTAAAATTTCATAGATTGTGATGATTCAGACTATATGCTTAATTTACTTATTGATCTAGCCAATTGGTTTGTTAAAATTTGTTGTAAAATATTATGATCAGAAATGGGCTATGTTCCAACATAGTAAGAATCACATTTAGCCTTATGGATATGAATGTAGTCCCTAAGGTTAAGTGCAGATAAATAAGGAAATAAGTTTTGATGGGAGTAAAATTAGAGATTTTATGGTGACAGACTAAAACCTCCAATTTGGTCCAGATGTTCGGAAACTAAAGCGAGATGTTAACCCTCAGGTGAGGGAAAGTGGGAACTCTAAAGTAAGAGCTAGTATTTTCTCAACCTAACCGCGGGTTTAGGGACCAAACTCTGGATTATCCAATGTTCTTTATGCACTCGAGAGGATAAAGAATATAATTACTCTTATTTGGCACAAAACCTTAATTATATTTAAAATTATTTTTCCTACATAATTCTAAATTCATTGCAAGAGGAAGGATGTTTTATACAAATTTGAACCTTTCATATATTGTTAGTTTAGAGTAGTGGTAACTTTACATTTTAAAACCTTTTTGAATTGTCTTACATTTACATTTTCCATTTGCTAAGCATTCTTAGCATTCCTTTTAATTCTATAGGATTAGATACTACACAAAAACTTGCAATTATTTACAATATAAGTTTACTACAATTAAAAAGAAGACTTTATTAAAGTCGATTTTATAAAAGTTTTGTCTATCTTCGTGAGATCAATGCTGGAGTTTTTAAAGAAAATCATATATTACTTGAAACAATGCGTATACTTGCGTAGTATTCATAGTGTGTAAATCATTTTTATCATATTTATATAATATCTAATTTTGCACAATAGCCGCTGAATATAAATTGGGTTAAGCTATTGGTCATATTTCTGAACTTAAATAATTGAGTAATTGCGGGTCGGGTAGTCACCAACTAACACCAAGGCCCATACAAAATTAAAATGCCTATGACACCGAAACCAAGCTTCCAAGTTTTCAATTAGGATATAAGTCTCACCTACAAGTATTTTATGGATGCAAAACCGTTCTACTCAATTAGGTTGGCATGATGCCAACAATATCATCAAAACAAGCTTAGAATTTGGATCTTCCCCAACATTAAGATTCAACTTTGGCACAAGTTTGTAATAAATATATGAATCCAATCAATTTATTGAACTTCCAAAGGTTTTAAGCCCCAACTCCAAATTATTTAACAAGTTCCATTCCTAATAGACACCTCAAATTAACCAAAAGTTCAAAATTCAATCCAGCTCTCATGCTAATAAGCCTATTAATCCAAAATTAAATCAACCGAAATCCAACATATATCTTAGATATGCTTCTTTGAGTCAAATTAAAACTAATAAATAACAAATGATGAAGACACATCTCAAAGGTTTAAACCCCTTATTAGCCATTTATATTAACCTTTAATTCATAATCAGCCATGGACATGACCTAGAAACATTTAATAAAATTGAGATGACAAAACTTTTGTGAAAAGTAAAAATTAATATCAATCACAAAACTACTACTTCAAGACACCTCCACCAACATTTGCTCAATATCCCTAAGTTGTGGCAAAAAATAGTTGCTAGTCAAGCTTTATATTTATTAGACCATAAAGCCCTCTCATATTCATAGTTGGGATCAGTAGTACAGCCAAGATAACGATATCATACTACCTCAATATAATTTTTCACTATTCCTCTAACTATGCCACACCAAATTAAACTCAAACATTAGCACTCAATCTGAACCTATATTAACCTAAGCACCCACCTTAATCTAGAATGCTCTCTCATGATCGTGCAAGCTCATAAACCATGAGACTTGAACCCAGCCTTCAAATCAAAAAAGCCCTAATTCAAGACCAAAGAAATCTAGTTTAACCAAATCAATATATAAGAAGCAGAACAGTTACCAAGTCTCTCATTATTTTGAGGAGGCACAAGACAAACGTATTTTCTCCCACAGTGAATAGATTTTTGACCGCTCCATTGAGGAGACTGCTCTCTCCATCTTTGGGTGGGTTGCTTAAGACTCCAATTGCCAATGCTCAATGAAACTTTGAATATAGTGAAAGTCGATTCATAGTATTAGTGGTCATTATATAATTTAAGTTACTCAACATAAATAGTCATGTGACCTTCAGTGTGATGCATCAAAGTACAAACTGTGCCACCATTTAACGAGAAATCTATTTACAACATAAGTTCCATCACTTCACCACAAAAATTTCGAGTTCAGTATTTCAAATCAACTAACGCTGACTTCTTGTTTTTTGTCTTTTCATAGATACCATCAAAATCTAAAAAGCAATGACATCTGGACATAATGTTATAACTGTGAAGCTTAAGAAAAGTTCAATTGTATAGCTCCCACATGCTATCATCAATGTTGATGCCATTGGACTACCCTAGATACGATATCATCCCTAAAGTGGTAAGATTTATCACGAACACCTAGGTAATTGAAGCTGCACCAAGAGAGCTCTGACAAAACAAGCCGTTAAAATCGGCCACTAGTGGACATCTTCCAATTAAAAGGAGCCTAACGTGATCATTCTGAGTGAACCAATATGTTGACAACCAAGTTTCCAAAACAATTGTTGTAGATACTAAGGTTGTTCCTGAAAGGATTCGAACTTCTCAAAACTCAACTATCGCAACAACCCTAATTAAGAGGGCTTTCAAGCCAAATATCAAATCTGCAATAGTTGCCCTAAAATGGCATGAGCTGACCCAAAAGCCAGTGATTTGGCCAATGCATGCAAAATAACCTTTAGTAAAGCTACTCAACAAAATTTTCTCTAAAAACAATAGAGAATGACCGGGCAAACTAACATAAGCACAGTGGTCTTGCAATGATATAAAAGGATAAGAAAACTTTTAGAAAATATATAATTCTGAACCTATCAAAAAGATCTACAACGCTTTTCAGGATGAATCAATTATGTTGAGGCGTTTATCAAAAATTTTGTTGAATTAAGAGCCCCTTTACAAAAAGAAGTTACGAAAAAATATAGCTTGGTCCAAGAATGAAAAAGATTAAAAAATTTTACAGCAAATTAAAAACTTATGTAAAAATACTCCAAAATTACATTTACCTATACTTGGTGACTATTTAATTATAGAAACTGACAGTTCTGAATTAGCTTGAGGAGTAATCTTAAGAGTTCGACGTAATGAGACTGAACTTTTGTGCATATACAACTCAAAACATAAACAACTAGCGACAACAGCAACAACAACAACAACAACAAAGAATTAATCCCACTACGTGGGGTCGGCTACATGAACTCTTTTTTTCCATTGCGTCCTATTAGTGTCATATTTTCATTTAGTTCTAATAAATTAAGATAATTTTTTTATACAATAAGCCCAAATCTTCTTAGCTCTACCTCTGCCTTTCATACCATAAGTCGAATATAAAACATCTATTTTCCTAAAAGGAACATCAGATGGTCGAAGTTTAATGTGACCAAACCATCTAAGACGACTCTCTTTAATTTTGTCTGTCACTGGAGCTATACCAACACTATCATGAAGATACTCATTTCACATTTTGTCTCTAAGTGTAAAGCCACTCATCCACCTAATCATTCTCATCTCGACAGCACTAAACTTAGTATTATGCTTCTCTTTTAAAGGCCAACATTCAGCGCCATAGAGCATTGCAGGTCCCACCACCATCTTATAAAATTTTCCATTCAGTCTAAGAGATACTTTTTTATCACAAAAAAGGCCCGAAGCATTCCTCCACTTCAACCAACCAACTTGAATTCTACTATTAACATCTTCATCTATATCACCATCGCTTTGAACAACAGACCCGAGATATCTAAATCATCCACATATTTTAATAATTTGATCACGCAAAGTACACTTCTGTCACTAAAGCAACTACTACTAAAATTACATTTCATGTATTCAGTTTTAGTTGTACTCAAATGAAGGACTTTAGACTCCAATGTAGACATCCATAATTCAAGTTTCTCTTAGCCTATTTCTTTTGTTTTATCCACAAGAAGGATATCATCAGAAAAAAAACATACACCAAGGTACAGCCTACTGTAAATGTCCAGTAAGACCATCCAAAACCAAAGCAAAAAGATATGGGCTTAAAGTCGATCTCTAAAGTAATCCAACAGAAATAGGAAAATAATTGATCAATCCTCCTTCAGTTCAAACACAAGTAATAGCTCTAATATACATAGCTTTAATGACTTGAATATAAGTCATATCAACACCTTTCTTCTCAAGAACTCTCCAAAGGATATCCCTTGGAACCTTATCGCAAATTTTTTCTAAATTAATAAAAATCAAATGTAGATCCCCCTTATTATCTCTGAACATCTCCATCAAACTTCTCAATAAATGTATAGTTTTCATAGTAGACTTGCCCGGCTTAAATCCAATTTGATTATGAGAAATCTTTGTAAGACGTTTTAACCTATGTTCAATTATCCTCTCCGATAATTTTAAAGTATGACACATCAACTTAATTCCTCCATAATTTGCACACTCTTGTGCATCTCTTTATTCTTAAAAATGGGGACCCAAATACTCCTCTTCCACTCCCTAGACATCTTTTTAGTTTTTAAAATAATATTAAAGAGTTTACTAAGCCATGAAACTCTGAAATCTACTAAGAATTTCCACATTTCAATTTGGATATGATGAGGTCCAGCAGACTTTCCACCCTTAATATTCTTTAAAGTCTCCTCAACTTCTTTTTACTAATGCAACGGTAAAAAATGAAACTTTTTATTAATATTAACGATATTAAGATCACTAAGATCGATCATATTTTCATAAACTTCATTAAAGAATTTATCAAAATAACTCACTCATCTATGTTGAACATCTTTTCCTAAGAAAAGCACTTTTTGATATTCATCTTTAATACACTTTACTTGAGTTAGATCTTTATTTATTTTTTCTTTGTTTGGCTAGTAAATACATATATTTTTCAACCTCCTTAGTATTTAATCTGTTATAAAGATCACTAAAAACAGAATTTTTAGCATCACAGGCTGTTATTTTAAACTTTCTGCGGGTCGTTTGATATTTTTTGCAGTTCTCTAAGCTTTACATTTAAACCAATTTTTATAACACATCCTTATATTTTATCTTTTCTTGCACATTATTATTCCACCACCAACTATTTTTATTTATAAAAATTTTTTTCTTTTGATTCTCCGAGTACATTTTTTGCTATTTGTTTAACAGTAATTATTACTTTATTTCACATAACATTCGCTTCTTCATGAACATTCCAAATTTTGAAATCTTGAATTTTACTCATAAAATTAATTTTATTTATTTATTAGGCTCTTCCATCTAATTTTACGATGATGAATCCTAGTATTCTTTATTTTACAACTCTTCATCTTAAAATTTATAACTAACAATCGATGTTGGGTACTTAAATCCTCACATAGAATGACCTTGCAATATTTACAATATTGACGATCTCTTCTTCTCATAAGAAAATAATCAAATTGTGTTTTATTGGATCCATTCTTATGAGTAATAAGATACTCATCTCTTTTCTTGAATAAAGTATTAGTAATAACAAAATCATACGCTAAAACAAAATCTAATATTGTTATACCCTCTTCATTAGTCACTCCAAAGCTGTAGTCACCACGAGTATTTCTGAAATCTTCTACCATTCTACCGACATGTCCATTTAAATCTCCTTCAAATTGAAAAAGAGTTTAACATACAACTAACGAGCAAAATCTAATATTGTTCTACCCTCTTCATTAGTCACTCCAAAGCTTTAGTCACCACGAGTATTTCTGAAATCTTCTACCACTCTACCGACATGTCCATTTAAATCTCCTTCAAATTGAAAAAGAGTTTAACATGCAACTAACGAACAAAACCATCATAATAATAAAAAAGAGTTATTAGCAATAAAAAAGGCAATTAAGAAATTTGAAATATTCATGAATGAAACATTTTTAATTAAAACAGATAATAAGACTGTCATTTTATTTATTAAAAGAAAAATAGTAGACTCTTTGCCTAATAAAAGATTAATAAGATAAAAAAAGTTGGTTTTTTGGTACACTTTTGATATAGAATATATCGAAAGAAATAAAAATGCTCTTGTTGATATTCTGACACTTGAATTATGCAGGAAATAAATACAGATAATGAAATATTGAAAATTTGTGATAAAGCTGGCAAGACCGATAACAAGTCAAATCCAGAGTTGAACAATTACTTAGAAATTCTTGAATTACAAATTTAAAAATTAGAATGTGAGATTTCTTACGACAATAACATTCTAAAGAAATTATTGAAAGTTAAAAAATTATTTGACTAGAGAAATTTAGGATGATGAATTACCTTCAATAACTGAATTACGAAAAATGCGAGATTTTGCAAATCTCAAAATTACAAAAATTGCCCCTTCAATTACTGGATTACAAGATTTTACAGATGTCAGAACTACAAAAGAAGCACTCACTTCTTCAATAAAATATCTTCATATACTAAGATATTTGTACATTAGTTAACTTTACAAAGAGTATTACAAAGATATTTGTACATCAGTTAACTCTACAAAGAGTATTACAGAGATATCTGATGAATTGCAACAATTATCCGGCTATGAGGAGAGAATTAATTCTCAAATTTATTTTCATACGGTATGAAAATTTCAGGTTGTATACATATACGAGAACACAGATTCCAAAATTACTTTTGAATTATATAAATGTGGCTTAATACGCACGATTTATTTACAAAATAAAAATCTTCTAAAAGAATTACCAAACCAAGATAGTGATACCGTGAAAACATTTCACTTGGTTGTCAAGTATTAGAATATTTATATAAAATTATATTAAATTTATCCTGAACTAAAAGAATGAATTATTTTATTCATACATATTATAAATAGTAGAAAGTTTTATACTCCAAAATATAAATCTATGGAAGTATTATCTGAAAAATGTAAGACTAATGATTTATACTAAATTTGGGTTGAAATTAAAAAACTAAATCCAACAAACATCTGGGTCTATCATTTGTTCAGAACAATTATTCATATACGGTCATTGCAAACAACCGACGCACAAAATACATGAAGTAATGTACAATAAATGGGTTTTCATGCTTAGCAAAAATGTTGTAGCATCTAGCAAGAAAGTCAATGAATTATTCTGTCAAAAATTACAAAAAAGAAAAAATAAATACATGTATATATTGCCAGAAGAGAGATACGCTACAAGGGATACGAGAAAAACTCGACGCCATAAATAATAAAAGCTAGCTGTAAAGCAAAGAATTATCTCCATCAATCAAATTATTGAAAATATTTTTTCCCGATCAATTATTCTCTATCAGGCCCACTTATTAAAAACTTTATCTCAAAGCTTATCTTAAGGGAATCAACTTTATGACAGCTTATCAGAAAAGAATTTTTTAGCTCACTCGTTACAATTAATAATTGTTCTGAACAATGATAGACCCAGATGTTAGTTGGATCTAGTTTTTTAATTTCAACCCAAATTTAATATAAATCATCAATATTATATCTTTGAGATAATATTTTCATAGGTTTGTATTTTGGAGTATAAGGCTCGCTACTAATTCTAATATGTATGAATGAGATAATTCATTCTCTTGATTCGGGATAACTTTGATATATTTTCATATAAATAATCCATTGTTTGACAACCAGTTGGAATGTTTCCACGGCATCAGCAAATAATTTTGGTAATTCCATTAGGAGATTTCCATATTCTAATTAAATCACGTGTATTAAGCCGCATTTATAAAATTCAGAAGTAATTTTGGAATCTTTGTTCTTGTATATGTATACGGCTTAGAATTTTTCAACCATATGAAAACAAATTTGAGAATTAATTATCTCCTCATAAAGGGGATAATTGTTGCACTTCATCAAATATCTCTGTAATACTTTTTGTAATTTTGAGATTTGCAAAATCTCGTATTTTTTGCAATTCAGATATTGAAGATAAATTATCATCTTGATTTTTTCCTGTCAGATAATTTTTTACTTTCAATAATTCATTTGGAATGTTATTGTCATATACAATCTCACATTCTAATTTTTAAATTTGTAATTCAAGAATTTCTAAGTAATTGTTTAAGTCTGGATTAGACTTATTATCGGTCTTGCCGGCTATATCAAAAATTTCCAATCTTTCATTATCTGTATTTATTTCAAGCATAATTCACGCGTCAAAATATCAGAAGAGCATTTTCATTTCTTTCTATATATTCTATATCAAAAGTAAAAAACAATTTTGTCATCTTATTAATCTTTTGTTAAGCAAAGAGCATATTAATTTTCCTTTAATAAATGAAATGACAGTCTTATTATCTGTTCTAACTAAAAACATTTCATGCAATAATATTTCGAATTTCTTAATTGTCTTTTTATTGTCAATAACTCGCTTTCATTAATATGAGAATTTTGTTCAGTAGTTGTATATGTACCTGAGTTGTATCTACACAAAAGTTCAGTATCATTACGCCAAGCTTTTAAGATTGGTCCCCAAGCTAATTCCAAACTGTCAATTTCTATAATTAAAATAGTCACCAGGTATAAGTAAATGTAATTTTGGAAAATTTTTACATAAATCTTTAATCTGTTGTAAAATTTTTTGATCTTTTTCATCCAAAAAACAAGATATATTTTTTCGTAAATTTTTTTGTAAAGGGACACCTAATTCATCAATATGTTATATAAATAGCTAAGCAAAATAGATACATCCTAAAAAAGGGTTGTAGATCTTTTTTATTGTTAATTTGTTTAAAATAATCTATTTTTTTTTGTTAAAACATGTTCTTGTAATTCAACTGCATTTTTATCTATAATAACTCATAAGAGTTTAATAGTATTAGTCACTAAGATAACTTTCCTTTTGCTTAAGGTTATTCAATGTTTTTGGGTTTTTTTGTGAAAATAAGGTTAAATGTTTTAAATGTTGGGTAATAGTTTGATTAAATATTAGAATAGCATCTACATAAATAAGGCAGCAACACAAAGCCTAAATCCCAATACGTAGGGTCGGCCACATGAATCTTTTTTCTCCATTGTGTCATATTTAATGTCATATTTTCATTTAGTTCTAATAAATTAAGATCATTTTTTATACAATAAGCCCAAGTTTTCCTAGGTCTACCTCTGCCTTTCTTAACATAAGTTGAATCTAAAAAATCTACTCTCCTAATCGGATCATCAGATGGTCGAAGTTTAATGTAAT
>NEWO01000716.1:201481-212999 GCA_003013225.1 Phalaenopsis aphrodite
ATTACAAATTCAGTTCACAACACAACATATAAAGTCTTTTACTACAACAAGTTTCAAATAAAAGTACATCCCAATACAAACACAAACAACAAACATATATCAAAACAACTAAACAAGACTCATAAAACATCAATCTTCTTCTCCTTTCTCTTCATCATCTGATTCTTCTTCTTCTTCTTCTTCTTCTTCTTCTTCATGAATGGGAATATTGGGAGTGAAACTGGGGCAAGCAGGAAAGTCCACATTAGGTTCACCCCTAAGGTGTCTTACCATGGCATTTTCAAAATCAATATCATGTTGAACTCTCCTCTGCTAGTATTCATCATTATATGCATTCCTTGCTAATATCTCTCCCAACTGAGTTTGAATATTTATTATATCTATATGTTAAATCATGAGTTGATCCATAATACCTTCAAGCGATGTAGATCAAGAAGTAGATGACCTCGCAGCAGATGTAGAGGGTCTATCCCTTCTTCCACTTCTAGACTCAAGAATTAATTCTACTCTATGAATCATATGTCTCCCAATCATATTTTGTAGCTCCAATCTCCTTCATTTTTATGGGATTCTACTCCTGATTGTTCACATAGAGTTAAAATCAAGGCAGAGTATCCCAATCCTCCACATATAGAACTACCAGCAATACTTTGAGCATGTTGAACTATAAGTGCACCAACATCTATTGCCTTCATGTTCTGAATGCAATAGTTGAGTACAACTCAATCTTTAGTAACATCAGCCAAATGAATTGTTGGCAACAGTCTGGCAGAAATGAAGTGGTGCCATATTTTTGACTAAATAGTTAACATGGAAGTAGGGAAGTTAACTATCTTGTTATTCTTAATCTTCTAATCCCCTCTTCCATCAGTCAAAAATGCAATCACTTCCTCCAGTGATGAATCAGTCATCACAAATGCAGCGTATTCATCGAAAAATACACCCCTCAAACCATAAAAAGTATAGACTCGATCTGCAGTAAATTCAACTTTTTTACCTCTAACTAGGATGTGATCTTCAGTAATGAATCTCAGGTTTACATAAAACTCCCGAATCATCGGAACAATTGCTACGGCAATGAATTAGCATAATCTTTCCTAATTCCTACAAAAATCAGTCTCTCGACCTCGCGCACCCAGGTTTGTAAATGCCCACTCTTTGATCATTCTCTTGGTCTCCATCTGAGTATTGTAACTATGTTGGGCTTGAAACTAACAAATCTTCATGCATCAAAGTCCTCAGATGACCTTCCTCTCTTAACTCGGGGAGCCATTTGAAAATTCTACAAAAATCTAAATATAGTCCAAATAAGTTACTAAATCAAAAATCTAACTCCTCAAATAAGTTACTAAGTTTTCTTCAAGTATTTTCATAAAAAATCCCAATTTTCGATCTACCAAAATCCATTGTGAAAATAAAAAATTTCCAAGTTAAAGTGAAGCTCTTACCAAGAGAAGATGAATTCTATAGTTTTTAGCCTCCGAATCCTTCTCTTTCTCCCACAATGTGATGCCCTAGACAAGGTCTTGAGGTAGAAGATGACTCATGTAGCAAAAATGGAGTTTGTCCGTACAATTTTGCGGTTTTCTAGGCAATATAGCGTGTTTGGACCAAAAGCGCATCATGCCCAAAGGCTTTGTAAGTTGGCGCATCATGCGTCAATCTGCCACATCATACGCCAGAGCTAAAATTTTTCAGATTTTGATTTCTGTGAAAATCTGCACCATACCACTTTACGTCAACCTCTATTTGACTCAAATAAACCTTTCTAAGCATATATAAACATCATACTAACACCAAACTTTCACAGAAAACACAAAACTCACATCTATATATAAAATCTGTGTTATTATAAACTAAAAATTTTCAAGCCAACAAACATTAAATTCAGTTTTCTAAAGCAAACTAACATCCTAACACTAAAATCTAAACATCTAAATTCAAAACATAAACATAAATAGTGTTCATTAGAAAGCAAATGCAATCCAACACAACAAAATAAAACAAATAGTACTATACAAAACATTATGTGCATAAATTAAGATCAAACATCATCTTTACTATCATCCTCCTAGATATCTCCCATTGATTGGTAGTGCACATACAAATTGTAGAAGAGTCGAAATGAAAATCCAACAGTTGAATTTTCCTTGTCAATCCAAGCATGTTTCTTGAACATATGTACCAATCCATCTTCAATATGCCCTGTATGTTCAAAATGTTCCTTCAGTCTACAATCTAGATGATCTAACAGTTGAGTAATATTTTCAATCACGTGCATGAGATTTTACACGTCTTTTATATCTTCTTGATCCTCTTTGAAAGCGCACTCGAGTTGTAGTAAGGCTGAACAAGTAATGAATTTTGAGATCCTTGATCCATCAGTACATTCATATCATTTTCATCTCCCATTCCAATACATTTGCAGTAGACTTCTGGATCCATCGACTTCCAAGGAAGTGGCACATTTTCCCATCTTTCATAAGGTACTTGCAATTGACTGCAAAGTTGGAAAATAGCTGATGGATGTGCCAATCCAGTTGTAAATCCATTCACAGTCAAACCCAAAACTAAATTCACAATAATAGCTCCAACATCAATAGGTCATCCAGTTTAAATACAGTAGTTCATAATGACACTCTACTTTGTGACCTTACTACTTTTCATGGTAGGCAGTAATTTCGATGAAATGAAGAAGTGTCAAGCTTTTGAAACTGCATTTAAAAATGGCAAAGAAAAACTTACATTTTCATCATCTCTGGTCTCCCAATTAGCATCTTCATCCGCAAGGTAGCGGTAGAGTTCATTCATATTCTCTCTTGTAAGGGTAAAGTTTGCATAATGGCAGATAGACACATTTTCAATCATAAACATCTCGTTTATTCTTGAAGGAGTGAATTGCAAAAACCTACCTCACACGTAAATCATTCCTTGGTTGATCCCATGAAGATTTGCATAAAATTCTTTTACTACAAGAACAATAATAATGACAGTAGTGTAGCAAAGTACTTCCTACCGCCTCTACGCAATAGTATCTTCTACTCGAGTATTCGGCGTGTTGAATCCTTGATTCAAAAATCCCCTATCTTTGATAAGACTCTTTTTCATTAGAACTCGATCATGTAATTTATTTGCATCAAAATTGTCGACCTTTCTCCGGTTCAAAATGCCAAATCTAGCGGAGTTTCTATAGTGGGAAACCATAGGAATTAAAAAGTGGCAACTCTTCCCTCGTTTTCCCCTCTAAAATATGGTTTGGAGTCAAATTTTAGGAGTTATATGGAGAAAAAACCGCCAAAAACCACCATTTGACACATTTTAAACATTTTCAAATTTGCAGAGCATCATGCACCGATCTGGTGCATCATGGGCCAGCTCTCTGGAAAGTGGTGCATCATGCGCCATTTCCAAAATTTTTGCTGTTTCGATTTTGATCCAATAAATTCTTAACTTTTCCATAAAATTGGGCAATTAAAGATGTTTCTAAATTTTTTATCAAATACGTGGACTACATAAAGAACTAAACATAAATAGACGTAAAATATCTCAAACAAATAAACTCAAAAACAAACTAAACAAGGATACAAATGGGTTGCCTCTCATAAAGCGCTTGGTTTAATGTCGTCAGCCCGAAATTCCCAGTCTTATTCTGGGTGACCCAACATTATTGTCTCTTTAAGAGATGGTCTTTGACCATCAAAATATGATTTCAATATGTGCCCATTCACTTTAAATATTTTTTTAGTCTTAGGGCCTTCAATATTAACTGCTCCATAGGAATAGACTTTTAAAGCTCTGAATGACCCTTTCCACCTAGAATTCAATTTTCCAGAAAATAATTTCAATCTTGTATTGTATAATAAAACTTTTTGTCCAGGTTCAAATTCTCTTTTTATTATCCTCCGATCATGCCATTTTTCATTTTTTTCTTATAAATCCTAGCATTATCGTAAGATTCATTCATAATTTCTTGAAGCTCATCCAATTACAATAATATTTTCTCACCAGCTTCTTTTAAATTGAAATTGAATTCTTTTATAGTTCAATAAGCTTTATGCTCCATTTCAACTGGCAAGTGACAAGTCTTCCCAAAAATTAATCTATAATGGGACAATCCTATAGGTGTCTTATAGGTTGTCTTATATGCCCATAATGCAATATCCAATCTAGTAGACCAATCCATTTTGTTAGGATTAACACTCTTTTCCAAAATTCTTTTAATGTTGAAATTAGATACTTCTGCTAAACCACTAGTCTAGGGATGATAAGCAATTGCAATTTTATGCATTATATTATATTTTTTTACATCAATCTTGCAACTGTTGCATTTTTAAAATGAGATCCTCCATCGATAATGATTACTCTCGACATTCCATATCTTATAAAAATATTTTTAATTAAAAATTTTGAAACACTTTATGCATCACATTGAGGTAAAACAATTGCTTTAATCTATTTTGAAACGTAATCCATTGTAATCAATATGTATATATTTCTGAAAGAGGGTATATGGTCCCATAAAATCCAATCCCCATGCATAAAAAAATTCAATTTTCAAATTAAAATTTAGAGGCATTTCATTTTTTTTTGAAATATCACCTACTCTCAGACACTGATCACATGTTTTGATATATATATTAACATCTCTAAAAAGAGTTGGTGATGCACTAAAAATACATGCCTATTTAGACTTTAATTTTATACTCATTTTTAGTGATATTGCACTTTAAAGGAATGCATTTTTCATGTTTTATTGTAGGTTGCTGATTTTTAGGACTTGAAGCAAAAAGAAAGCAAAAAAGAAAGCAAAAAAGAAAGCAAAAAAGGATGGAATTTGGAGTCAAAATGACATTTTTAAGGAAATACTCAGCGCCAACGACACCAGGATGAATGCCGACCGTGCACACCTACAGAACAGAGGTCGGACTATGCTTAGTGCCGATGGCGCCAGGAGCAGCGCCGACGACGCCATTTAATAGAGAGCATTGAATTAATTAACGGGCCACTGGCACCGATGGAGTCAGAATGAGCGCCGACGATGTCAATGTCGGTGCAAGACCTGTTTCTAGAAGATTCGATGAATTTGGATGTTTTTTGAAGTTTTTGGATTCACATATTGGAAAACCGACATTAGGCTCTATTTAGAGCAGAAATTCATCAGAAAAAACCCCCTTCGAGTACTTTACACTCTCTTCCATGCTATTCCACATTCCCCACAACCACTTAGAGTCCATTAGTCATCTATTTTTCTTAGAGTTTTGAATTTTTATGGTGAGTTTAAGTGTGAATTCTTCTCTAAGAGTGTTAGAGAGGGAGATAAGTGAGAGATATCTTCTTCGTATATCTTCTAAGAGAGGCTACAAGGGATTTGCTTTTCAAAAGAGTTTCAGATAAGTGTTGTTTGTTTATTATTATTGTATGAAGTTTCTTTTATATATGAAATTTGTTTTTTGTTGTATATTTCTCATGAAGTTTGAGTAGTTCCCTTTATCTTTCTCCCAACTCTAAGATATGGTGAAATGAAGAGATAATTTGGATGTGCCAATTTTAAAATATAAAATAAATTAAGATAGTTTTTCAACTTCGTTCTTAATTTACTTTTCTATCTGGACAATTGAATTGTTAAAATATGTTGTGAAATATATGATCCAGAAATGAAGTGCGAGTTCTACAACAAGAGTGAGAATCACATTTAATTCCATGAATGAGTATTTTGTTCATGAAATTAAGTGCAAATAAATAGGGAAATATACTTTGTTGGGTGTAGAATTGGAGATATTAGGATCATAGACTAAAATCCCCAATTCGGTCTTAATGTTTAAGAACTAATGCGAGCATTAGCTTTCATGGGAAGAGAAGTGGGAGCTCTGGAGTGAGAGCCAATATCCTCATAGCCTAACCACAGATTTAGGGACTAAAATTGAGATTAGCCAATGATTTTCTATAACACTGAATCAGGGTAGAGAATTAAAATTGTTCATATTTGGCACAATACATATTTAAACCATTTACTCATCTCATTTTACCAAAAACTCATTGTAGTGGGAATGATGCTTTTTAAACTCTTTAGTAGTTACTGTTTAAACTTTGCATTTTAGTTTTGCTAGTAGTTAATAATTTAGTTATGATAGTATCTAAAATAATTTGAAATTAATGACAATAATTTTGTTTTATTTCTGTGAATTTCCTAGTTAATTAACATTTTAAATTTAAATCTTCCTTGTGGGATCGATATTTAGGGTTTAAATAGAAAGTCTTATATTACTTAATAACAATACACATACTTACGTAGAATCCCAACATAAATTACTTAAATTTCTATTAATAAAATAACGCATCAAGTTTTTGGCATCATTGTAAAATGGAGTTAACTTTATAAGTTTTACACAACTATATTTTTGGGATCAGTATGCCAATAAAATATATATTATAAAATTTTATGAACAGTTCTATCATTGCCAAATTATCCTCCAAATTCAGAATCATGATATTTTTGAATTATCTCTTGAATTTCTTTATAAGGCACACATTGTCTCATCATTAAATCTTTACATTGCTTATATAAATAAGGATCATCCCAAAAATATGATTTTGCATCATAAATGAATTTCTTTTTCTGTTATTTTGTTAATCCATATGGTAAAATACCACTAATGATATAATTTACAATATTAGCATACCAATGTATTTCTAATCTTTTTACAGGATAATGTCGTTCATCAGGAAAAGTTTCATTAATCACTTTTTCCATATCCATTATTTCTTCCTATTCTAGCCTTGATAGATGATTAGCAATTTGATTATCAATCCCTTTCCTATCAACTACTACAAAATCAAACACTTGCATCAGAAGTATCCATCTAATTAATTTTGGTTTAGCATCATTCTTTTGCATCAAATATTTAATAGCCAAATGGTTAGTATGCACAACACATTTAGCTCTAATCAGATATGATCTACACTTTTTAAAAGCATACACAATAGCTAATAACTCCTATTCAGTGGTGGTGTAATTAATTTGAGCATCATTAAGAGTCTTACTATCATAACATATAACTTTAAAAATCTTATCATATCTCTGCCCTAAAACAACTTCAATTGCATAATCACCAGCATCACACATTAATTCAAAAGGTTTCTCTTAATTAGGTGAAATAATTATAAGAGCGTGATCAATTTTTCCTTTAAAGTTTCAAAGGCTTTAAGACAATCTTGATTAAAGTCAAATTTGGTATCTTTCTCCAGAAAGTTGCATAAAGGTTTAGTAATTTTTGAAAAATCTTTAATATATCTTCTGTAAAATCCAGCATGTCCTTAAAAGCTCCCAACTCCTTTTACTGTGGTAGGTGGAGGTAGGTTTGATATAACCTGTATTTTTGCAGGATCTACTTTCATGCTATTTTTTGAAATTTTATATCCAAGCACAATTCCTTCTGCAACCATAAATTGACATTTTTCCAAGTTCAATATGAGATTAGTCTTTCACAACGTTCCAGAACTTTCACTAAATGATTTAGACATATTTCGAATGAAGTTCCAAATATAAAAAAATCATCCATAAAGACTTCAATCCCTTTTTCAATCAAATCACCAAAAAATTGACATCATACATCTTTGAAATATTGCAGGTGCATTACATAATCCAAACAACATTCACCAAAAAGCAAAAGTTCCATAAGTACTAGTAAATGTTGTTTTCTCTTGATCCTCTAGAGAAATAGGTATTTGATGATAACTAGTATATCCATCTAAAAAACAAAAATATTTATGCCCAGCTAATCTATCCAACAATTGGTCCAAAAAGCGTAAAGGAAAATAACCCTTTTTGGTGGCAGAATTTAATTTTCTATAATTAATGTTGATTTACCAACCAGTGACTTGTCTTGTTGATATCAATTTGTTATGCTCTTTTTTCACTACAGTTACACCTCCTTTCTTTGTAACATAGTGAGTTGGACTAACCCTAGTACTGTCTGAAAATAGGATATATTATTCCAACATCTAACCATTTTAAAATTTCTATTCTTTACTACTTCTTTCATCATAGGATTTAATCTCCTTTGAGGATTAGCCCTTGGTTCATGTTGATCTTCTAATAATATTCTATGCATACAAATTGAATGATTGATTCATTTAATATCAACTAATATCCATCCAAAGGCTTTCTTATATCTTTTCAAAATGTCCAATAAATTTTGTTCTTACATATCAGTTAATTCTGACGATACTATAACAGGTAATGTAGATAAATCTCCTAAAAATGTATATTTCAAATGTGTATGAAGTGTTTTCAGTACTAGTTCAGGTGGTTTCTCAATAGATGAAGTCAAATTTTTGTTACTTTCTATATGATCTAACATTTCTAATCTTTCCTGAACATAATCCATATCCTCTTTACTCACCTCCATAGATTCATCTTGAATTCTATCCTCATCTTGATATTCCATATATTCCTTTTTAAATTCTCTTTCAAAAGTTTTCTTGAAATTATCATGGTTCATTAATATTCATTCTGAATCATTCAATCTCTTGCTCTTTTGCTGGGTATCAAATAGATTTAGCAATATTAAATGTAACCTTTGATCACTAACTCTCATAGTTAGTTCTCCTTTCTGCACATCTATCAAAGCTTTTCAATGGCTAGGAATAGTTGTCGACACTATTTTGGTTGAGGAGTTGCCTATTGGAAGCTGTCGGTTGCCGACATCAAAATCCCGTCGCCTGCTTTAGAAGGACATTTTAATTTACACATATATAAGTTTTAGAAAAATATGAAATCAATCTGACCCCATATTTTTCATAGTTTAAATGAAAGAGCACTATACCTCAAACCCTGTTTATATCCTGAAGGATAAACACAAGACTTGAGGATGAGACTCAATCAAACAAACTAAGAAATATACGACATCCATTTGGTCTGTGAAACCATTTTATTTGCCAATAGTTTCCTCTATGTAATATGAAGAATTATATAAGATTTATATTAAGCTTGGTTCGGACAAGCTTCCTATAAGGGCAAGCCCCTATAGTTAATTACATCTTAGATAACCAAAGTCACCTAAGAAAACTCTCGATAAAAATAAGAAAATATTATCTTCAAAGAGGTCAAAAGGATAGGACTTTTCAATGAGATCAGACAAAGAGATGTGAAGTGGGAATGACTCAAATTTGGAATATTTTATTGTAGAATCCAAAGGATGAAGAACTAGGGGAATGTCATAGATCCAAAGGAGAACCTCGGTCACTTCCCAATCTACCCTATGGTTTGGCTTTAGTTTTGAGGAGAAATATTTAAGTGTTTCATCCTGCAAATTTTATTTATTTAGGGGTTACATTCGTCTGAAAGGATCACACAAATAGCCTGAAATATGTGAGGATTTAGATCGTGACGAATGATAAACTCGGAATCTTAAAACGAGTTAGAGCTTATATCGTACAACAAAACTGTACAAAGGCCTAAAGATGAAGTGAGGATTTATGTTGCATAAGAAAACAACCTCGAAATTCTATGACTTGGTATTTAATTCTAAGGAAGGAAGTTGGTTTAGCTGGGGAAGACAGGTTTTACTGTTGAAGATGGTCGTGCTCCCTGCAGTGCTAGCTCCAAGCTCTTTGTCGTGACGAGTTTAAGTTTCTAGGGTGTCAAGTTATGATGTCAAATCAGATGACCCTATGGTTGTAGTTCTTTAAAAAATTTTATGGGGGCGTGTTAAAGTTGATTAGAGCGACACCGATTAGGATCCTATGGTTCCCTCATTCCGCTACCACTATTTTATATTGGATTCACTTAGTCTAAATGAATTTACTAAACTCAACTTAATTAGTTCTGTAATTTTATTTAAACTGTGGGAAGTCGTTAGCAACCGTAGGTTACCTCCTCCGAGGGATTCCCGATCATCCAATAGAGATATCTTAATTTAGTTGCAATTGTTATTTGGTGTGATGTTTGTGATTAAATTTTGAGTTGTTTTATATTTTGAATGTTGTGGCTATAAATTTTATCTTGATTGATTTTAGTTTTGGTTTTTGTTTTAATTTTGGGTTTTGTGTCTATCCTAATAATTTTGGTTTCATGCAGGGTGACACTGTTGTTTATCAGGCAAGTTCATATTTTGGTTATACATGCAGGTGAATAAGTACAGTAACATACTAAAAAAGGTATGTGAAACCAAAAATGTAGGTAAAAAAATCATAATAAAAGCATACCTGGATGGTCTTCCCGTCATCTTCAACTGAAACTCAAAATGCATGTAAGGGCATTTTATGTAAAGTGAAAAAAATAAGGTTCTGGTGATCTACCAAATCTAAATCATATCTTGGTGGGTCCCTATTAGTTTGATTAAGGATGATTTTTGTTAAGCAAAACATATTAAGTTTAGTAGACCTCCAAGGTATCCAACAGGTCAGGAGAAAGAAGCAGGTCCATGCTTCCCTCTCACCGCCTGGTAAAAAGTCTCGAGCTCATTTAAACTTATTACGTTGCTTAATAATTCATCCTATAAATATCTCCAATGCTCAATGAACATTGATGTTTCAATTTTCCCTAAGAGTAGGGTAATTCTCATTTATCACTCAATTTGAAAATTATGTGAGTGAAGACCCTTAAAAGGGGCAAGTTAGTGTTATTAATACATTTAGTCAATTTTAGTTTTAGCTTGGGCTTGTAGTGTTTAAAAAGTGTTCAAATTTTTAATTACATTCACTTTTCTAATCCTCATTTAACCAAATCTGATTTAGCTTAAGTCACTACTAAGCCCTTAAGTTCCTAGTGAATGTTTTAATCATTTTGAAGGAGATTTCTAAGTGATAATAATTCATCATCAAGACTTTTGAATGCTATTTGAACATCCAAAATGGGGGTATTAAATTAATGAGTTATTAACACCCAACACCATACCCCTAAGTCTAGGATCATTTAATTTGATAGACTTCCAAATTTTAATGGTTTAAGGAATTTACACATATATCCTTCAACTAGAGAAAAGTGTGATTGGTTTCTACCAATTAATCCCTTATGTTTCAATCATTCAAATATGCTAATTAAGATCAAACGTTGCCCATTTCCCTTTCTTGAGTTAAGCCTGAATGTTAATTAAGGCTAAACTTCAAAAATTACACTTTTGCCCCTAAGGCTCTATCACTTCATAATTTATTAAATTTAATTCAAATAACTTTGGAATTTTTATCCCACCTCACTCATGGGTCAATTAAGACATCAGAGTAGAAAATGTGTTTTTTAAAATTTAAATTTAATTTACATATTTATTTTTATGCAAAAATAGGATTTTTTAAAGGAAATTCCATAACTTGACAAAGGCAAAGCCTATTCCCTTAAAATTTTTACTAAAGATAGACCTAGACTAGAGAACTGCTTGGACAAAATTTCATTAGTTTTTGAGTTTTATTTAAATTATTAGAATTATTTAAATTCTAGAGTGTTAATTAATTATAAAATATTTTAAATGTGAAAAATTAAGTTTAATATTTTAATTAAATCTCTCTTAGGTCAAAGAACCTA
>NEWO01000716.1:232993-247626 GCA_003013225.1 Phalaenopsis aphrodite
CTTCATCGAGATAGTCGTTAAAGTCAAAATTTTCATCATCATCATCAATGAAAACTCCATGTTCTCAGACTAACTCAGAAAACTCCACCCTGAGCTTCTCAACCTTTTCTTCAATTATTGATTTTTGTGTCATCTTAAGATCTGGGGGACTCTTCTAAAAATCCTCCATTTGTTCATCCAACTTGCTAGTAATAGACGATACCCTTGCTTCATTCCATGATCCTACCCTACGGGCTCATTGAACTGTATTGGTACGGTAATCTTAGGTACCCATACCTTTTTATTTGACGGTGATGTCTTGAGACGGGGTGTCTAAACAAGGCATCAACACTCCCTATGGTGAAGTCCAGATACAGTATCGGGTAACCTCTTCATCTTTTTTTTTCAGAACTTTAGAAACATCCTTATAACTAGTAAATGGTAGAATTCTTGGACCCAGACGTGACTTAACCGGTCGATGACCTGCAGGTCTTGGAGTAGCAATAGTAGATCGGTGGTGGTGACGGTAGCATCAATTTTGCTTCCCAAGCGGAACCAGATGGGAATGCGAGCAGGCAAAGTTCCAGTTGATCTTTGAGATCATCTTGCAGATTTGAAATCTCTTAGAATTTCTTTCTTCATGCGAGGAGATACTACACATCCCACTTGTTTAAGTAATTCATCGACTAAACAACCCTCCTTAGTAGCTAGTCTATGGAATATTGTGTTGACTCGGGTGATAGGAGCATGCTTCTTCCTCTCCCAACCATGTCCATGAGGTAACGGTAAAGTAACAACAATCTTCTGGGTACTTTCATACCCATTAGTGTCCATTGAAGGGTAGAACCTACTCCCTTGCAAAATTGGATAGGTCTCCAAAAATTCCAACCCCTCCTAGTGAGGAGTTTCATCAACAGACATTTCTTCAGAAATCTGGGCTTTAGTAGCCTTTTGAATCTTTTGACTACAGTTTCTTTTTTGTGAGCAAGTTAATGACACAGTCTTCAAACTGATTCATATTTCAAACACCGATGGTAGGACGGTGAATCCTTTGGTCGTATCTTCAATGATCATGACTTCTTTTCCCTTAGCAAAAGCGGGAACAACAGGCTTAGCAGGTGCTATGGTGGCAGTAGTCGTTACCATCTTAGAGGAAGGGAAATCTTGGAGACAGTTCAGGTTGAACTTAGCAGACGGCTCTTGAACTTCTGGAGTGGTAACTTTCATTATGACGAAGGGAGCCTTTCCGAGCACAACTTACAGTTCATCTAATCTACCTCCAAACTTGATGGTGGGGACAACATTGCGGGCATCAAGGCTCGTCGACATGTTGCATGAGAAAGTGAGCGTAGGGAACACCATCACAGTAGCTTCAAAAAGAAAGCTCTGTGGTTAGTTATTTGGCCAATACCTCATAACTCTAGTGCGAGCACTAAAAATTAACAAAGGTCGATCTATAGGCTGGGCAAGTCTTTTATTTTAATTTTAGTTTGTGAAAAATATTTCAGAATTTAATGAAAAATAACTTTGAAAATAAGAAAATTTATTCAATTATATAAAAAAGGTTTAAAGATCAAGTGTAGTGCAACACAATTTGATTTAATTTGCAAAAATAACAAATTAAACTCGAAAGGGAAGGTGAATTAAAGTAAAGTTTAGGACCAAGTGCGGGACCAACATCACAACGCATATTGCCCGGGCAGAGTCAGTCCACCAACACACCGATTGGGGGTCTGAGACCACACAAAGATTAAAAGTCCTAATGAACTCATGAACCCCTTTGTTCTGTCGGCACTAAAAAGTTGGGATTTGTGAAATTGTTGGTTGCTAGGATGGATATCCCAACACCTTTTAATTTAATTTATACATTTTTTTTAGTAAGGAGCCAAGCTCCAATTCATTAATGAAAGAAGAGCTAAATACGAATGAAATAAAAAAAGGTGAAAAAAGAGGGCCCATAGAACAGAGGGCAACCTCTCAAAAAACAATAAAAGGAGTTATCTGATATAAGGGAGAGGCAACAGATCACTGGATAAAAGGAAATCCAATGGGGGAGGAATCCTTCTGCTTACTAAAGGTTCTTCTGTAGAGAGACCCCTTCTAGCCAGCCAATTGGAGGGTCTATTTCATTCTCTGTTGATGTGGGAGAACTTGATATAGCAATTCTTAAGCAAATGATGAATTTCAGAAATCCAGCTGATTAAATTCCATGGGGTATCATAAGAACCATGGATAATGTTAATAACCTGCAAGGAGTCAGATTCAACCCATAGCTGGTTAAAATGGCAAGATCTAGCTAAATTGATGGCCCAAAAGACAGCTTGACATTCTGCTTCAAGGGAGTCTAAAGCTTTAATAGAAGATTGAAAAAACAAGATACATCTCCCCTCATGATTCCTGAAGACACCACCAATATCAGCAGACTGAGATTTATAACTACCATCAGTGTTAACTTTGGTCCATCCAAGCTTTGGGAGAGTCCAACAAATTTTCAAGATTTTGGCAGTGTGAGGCTTGAGAGATGGGCTAAGCTCCAACACAGCTTCAAACTTTTTAAATTTAATCAATTTTTGTATAAAAGCAATACAATTAAGACCTACCTTCATAGGATCTAGATGGGAGTTATCATGCTTTAACTGGTTTCTAGCCATCCAAACAAACCAAGCAACAATGTTGGGGATGTCTTGAAGATTGAATCCCCTCCAATCAGACCAGCAATTATAAAATACCTCCCATGTTAGATTCATAGTTGGGGTCTTGAGCTTACCATTCACAAAATACCAAACATTTTGTACCCATGGGCAGACAAGGAAAAGGTGGGTAATAGTTTCCTCATGGGACAGACAAAAAATACATCTAGAGGGACCCCTCAGACCCTTCAATTTCAATATATCATCAGTGGGAATCAATTTCAAGAATAGTCTCCATATGAAGAAAGACATGGATGGAGTGAGGAATTTATTACAGATTGTATGGCCCCAATGCACCACCAGCTAGGGAGGCTGAGAGGAGATTAAGATCTTTTTTATAGCAATTCTGTCTTTTACTCCAGGGTTTACAGAAAGTTTCTCAATATTGGATAATTGAGAAGGGCTGCAGAAAGGAAGAATTGGAGTAAGATTCCACTTATCATGTTCCCAAATGTCCTTCACAAGCAATGGAGAGGCTGAGACATTATGATCCTAAAGAAGGCAGCCTTCTAAAGACCAATTATCCCACCAAATGTTTACCAAGCCCTCACCAATCTCCCAGACATACATTTGTTCAGCTTCCTTCCTAATCTGTAACATCCTTTTCTAGATGGGGGAATCCCCTAAACCCACAGAGAGTTGGGTGGGGTGTTGATTCTTGCAATATTTGCCCCAAAGGAATTCAGCCCAAAGGGAGGACTGAGATATAAATTTGAACCAGAGTTTGCAGAAGTTAGTGTGCGTAATTTGGGGGAAGGACTTGAAGCCTAACCCACCCTCCTCAAAGGGTTTACACACCTTAGCCGAAGTTGTCCAGTGTTTTTGCTTCCTTTGGCCAGCCCATAGAAATCTATTGAAGATCCCTTCTAATAATCTCTGAGAAGACTTTTTCAAGATGTTCATTTGCAGTAGATAGGATGGAATAACAGATAGAACACTTTTCGGGAGTGTTATCCTACCCCCATTGGGTAAAAAAGAATTCTCCCATGCTTGTAATTTGCTTTGAACCTTATCAATTATGTGATCAAATTGAATGTTTTTAGCTCTTCCTTTGATAAGATATGCCCCCATATATTTCACAAGAAGGTGGCTGTTTGTAAAGCCAGTGAAATCAGAAACCCAGGTCTTTAAATCACTTTTGCATTGTTTACTGAAAATGGAGTGCACTTTTGCTTATTTAATTTCATACCAGAAGCATCCTGAAAGATCTCCAGGTTCTGCATGAATAATTTAACAGCAGCTTTGGAAGCTTTTGAAAAGATAATGATGTCATCAGCAAAAGCCAAGTGATTGATTAAGGTGGAGGATCTGTGGCTATAAAAGGAATGGGGTTTCCTGGATGCTAACCCATTCAAGCTTCTGGATAAGTAGTCAAAAACTAAGATAAAAATGGTAGGGGAAAGGGGGTCACCTTGTTTTATACCTCTAGAAGCACTGAAAAAACCATGGGAGGATCCATTGATGAAGATAGAATGGAAGTTATTGGTCAGCCATCTGTTGATTAGAGAGACAAAGGAGAGGGAGAAGCCTCTAGCAGTAAGAACCTGTTCAATGAACTTCAAACTGATAGTGTCATAAGCCTTTTTGATATCCAATTTGAAAATTAAATTGCCTCCTCTAGTGATTCTGTCCAAGTCCAGTACCAACTCTTGGGCCAAAAGCACATTATCAACAATACTTCTATCCTTGATGAAGGCTGACTGATTCCTGAAGATAAGCTGATTTAGGTGAGGTTGTAATCTTTGAACCAATACTTTGCTGATTATCTTAGATATAACATAAGTGAGACTAATGGGTCTGAAATCTTCCCATTTGTAAGGAGTTTTGTCCTTGGAAACCAAAGTAATGGTAGATGAGGAAAAGTATTTAGGGAGGTCAGCCCCCCAGAAAAAACTTTGGACAGTAGCAATAACCTCACCCTTCACAATAAGCCATGCCTTTTTTTAAAAATCAGCAGTGAAGCCATCAGAACCAACAACTTTAGTGCTGTCAATGGAGTTTAGAGCTTCCTAAATTTCCTTTTCATCAGGAATATTAGTGAGAGATAGGCTTTTAGTGAATTCCCTTTCCTTATCAAACAATGTATCTTTAATGGCTGGGTGAGAGGATGGATTTTGTCTGAACATATTTTGAAAGTAATGTACAACATCATTAGCTATTCCATCAGCATTGGAAATCCAGTGACCCTCCTGAGAAAGGATTTTGTGAATTGTGTTGCTTTTCCTCCTATAATTTTTATAAGCATGATAATATTTAGAGTTCCTATCACCCTCACAAAACTTAATTTTGTTTGCCTTTTGAGCATAAAAAGCCTCTTGCATATTGATTTGATCCAGCAGATGTTCATTAGCAGACTGAAGGTCCGTTTCAGACCCTATGCCAGAGGATAGGAGATATTCTAATTGTAAAACATTTTGTTCAGCTTCAAGGACTTTTTTATCAATGTTCCCCACCACCTCCCAGTTCCAATTTGAGAGATGTTTACTGACTTTTTTATGTAAAAACCAAAGCTTGATACCTGGGATGTGATGATGAACATCAGTCCAGACCATTGAAACCTGATTGAGAAAATCCCCATGCATTGACCACATATTAAGATATCTGAATTTGGCTTTAGTTTTAGAAGATGAGGAAGATATTTGAATGAGCAAGTGTCTATGATCAGACCCACTCATAGCCAAGTGTTGGACAGAAGTATTTAGGAAATCTCTAAACCAAATACCATTCACCAAAACTCTATCAAGCCACTCACAAATCTTCCCCCTACTCCAAGTAAACTTAGGGCCAATAAACCCCAATTCAAAAAGACCGAATGTTGTCATTGAAAGTGTTCATTTGATTGATATCAGGAGATCTCTCACCCTTCTTCTCACTATGTGAAGAGAGGCAGTTGAAGTCACCCCCCACTAACCAGAAATCTCTTATAGAGGTACTGAACTCTTGTAACTGTTGCCAAAGTTCAAATCTAGCAGTTGTTGTACAACCAAGATATATGAAAGTAGCAAATCCATAAATTGGTTTCCCTCTTTAAGGATAGTGCAATGAATTTCCTTTCTGCAGAGAAGCTAAATTTTACTGTTAGTGTTATTAAAAAGCTGAAATCCAGGGAATTTCCTCACAATTCTGTTAACATTTTTAGTGACCATTGGTTCAAGTAAAGCAATGATCTAAGGTTTATACATCCTATTGAGAGCTAGGATTCTATTAAGGGATTTAGGATGTGCTAATCCCCTAACATTCCAACATATTAGATTCATTAACCAATAGAGGTGGATTTTCCTCTTCTCCTAGTCTAATAGTACTAGAAGATAGAGGGGGGCATCCTCCAAAGAAGATGAAGAGGGGAGTAGATTCTTTAATTCCAAAGGCATTTTCTTCTTTTTTGTTTTCTGGACTTGCCAACCATCTTCAAGATTTTTAGCTAATTGCAAAATCAAAGGGTCTTCCTCTGGTAACTCAATAGCTGTTATCTCTTGATTAGCAGGGAGTGTAGGATGTTCAGTACAAAGGGTTTGTTCAATTTGAGTAGAATGTGGCAGGAGGTGAAGTTACTCAGTTAATGGTTCATGGTTATTTTGGGGATTTGGTACCACACCCTCTTTTGCCATATCTTGGGGTAGCTCTAATTCAGTGTCATCATGGGCCCTTGTCCCTGGAAACTCAGAAACATTAACAGCACAGTCAGCAGCAGTTGGCAACTCAATGTCATGTGATTCTAATTCCTCAGGATGAGGTCTGGGAATCTTCCTTCTGAGGTTGGGATGAAGTCTAAAGCATTTCTCATCAGTGTGGCCAAACATATTGCAATGATGGCAATAGTAAGGTCTTTGTTCAGCTATGATTTTCTGCCAATATCCACTATGCTCAGTGCCTAACCAAATTTCCTCCACTGCTGGTAGAGTGATGTTTCTTTCAACCAAAATTCTAGCTATAGAAGGTCTAGATAAGTTGAAAGTGGGGGCATCCAATTTCAAAGGTCTTCCTAAAGCTTTGCCAATGTTGAAGAGGACTTTGTGGTTGAAAAAGTGTAGTTTAAGTCCATGTAACTTAAACCAAATGGGGACAATGAGAAGTTCTTTGTTGGGATCAAAATCAGGAGTCCAATTTAAAAGCTTCATTGAGATTCCTTTAATCAAGATAGATTGTTTAGAAAAAATTCTAGCATAGTTTTCCTCCCTTGAGAGATTAATAAGTATGTGCCTACCATCAAGTAGGCCTACTTTCCAGGCCCCTTTGAATTTCAGTCCATCAAAATATCTTCTCACAGATTCCATCTTCGGATGGCCAAGTTGAAATTTACCAATTAAGGTGATTTTTGACATTCAGTAAGACCATTTAGGTCCTCTTCAGTAAAGTAGATAGCCAATTTCCCACTCTTCTTGCATATAGGTTTGAAGAGAGGGTCATTACCCTCATGATATTCTTGAGGAAAAACCAAATCATCAGGATTTTGAACTTTCTCCTGACCTTTCCCAACAATGTCAGCAAAAGTAGCCTTGGCCCACTGAATATTGTTGGCAATATCAATTGGAGTTGGGTCAGACATCACTGAAAGAGCCTTATCAGAGATAGAGCTGACCCAAAGTTGTCAACTGCCAGTGAGTCCAAAAAAACCAACGACACAGTAGGTAGAAGACCCCAAGCAACCAGCCAAACAAAAAACAGCAAGAAACAATGAGGCTAAGCAATGGAACAGTAAAGAAAACCTTATCAGAGATAGAGTTGACCCTGAGTTGTCAACTGCCAGAGAAAACCAAAAGCAAACCAACCCCACAGTAGGTAGAAGACAACAAAACAGTGGGGCTAAGCAATGGAACAGTAAAAATTCGAAAAAAAGAGATAGAGTTGACCCTGAGTTGTCAACTGCCAGAGAAAACCAAAAGCAAACCAACCCCACAGTAGGTAGAAGACAACAAAACAGTGGGGCTAAGCAATGGAACAGTAAAAATTTGAAAAAGCCAAAACCCAAGAAGATGTAAAAGCTTAGAGAATAGCAAAACTTGCAAGATCCAGTGATGAGAGGAGAGAAATCCAGTTGAAAGTAATGGGATAACAAAGATTAGGCCATCTACAGTAGCCTTTTGAGCCATTCTGCCGAAACCCTAGCAGAGCAACAGATGTACCAGCTGCCGCCCATGGTCAAATTATATATATATATATATATATATATATATATATATATATATATTTATAGAGGGAAAAGTAGTTTTTTAAATTTAAAAAATATAAGACCAGACCTATCTTATATCCTCAATAGTTTAAATAAATGAGCCAAATACAACAAGTAATGTATCCATCCCAAAGGATAAACACACTACTTATTGGTAAGACTCTTTTAAATAAACTAAAGATTGTATGACATCCGTTTAATTCTGTGAAACCATTTTTATGTTGACCGACAAATTCCTTTATTTAATATAAAAAATTAAATAGGGTTTATATTAAGCTGGGTTCAGAAAAGCTTCCTATAAGGGCAAACCCCTAAAGTTAATTACATCTTAGATAACCTAAGATACTCAAGAAAACTCTCGATAAAAATCAGGGGATATGATCTTTGAGGAGTTCCAAAGAATAGGACTTTTGAACTAGAACGGACAAAGAGGTGTGAAAGGGTAATGACTCAAATTTAGAACATTTATTTTTGGAATCCAAAGGAAGAAGAACTAGAGAATGTCACGGATCCTGAGGAGAACCTCAGTGACATCCCAAATTGTCCAACTGTTTGGCTTCAGTTTTGGAGAATAGAACTGTTGAATATTTGATGCTGCCAATTTTATTAATGAAGGCTTATATTCATGTGAAACAAACACACAAATAGCCTGGAAGGATTTAAATCATGACAAACGACAACCTTGGAATCCTAAGACGAGTTAGGGCTTATATTATATAGTAGAACCATACAAAAGCCTAAAGATAAGTTGTGGATTTATGTTGCATAAGCAAAGGACCTCAAAGTCCTATGGACTGTTGTTTAATTCTAAGGAATGGTTTACCTGATGTAGACATATTTTGCTGTTGAAGATGGCTGTGCTGCCCATAATGCTAGCTCCAAGCTCCTTGTCGTAGCAAGTTTAAGTTTTCTAATGTGTCAAGTTATGATGTCAAATCAAGTGTTTATAAGATTATAGTTATTTAAATATTATGGGGGATGTTAAATTTGATTAAAGTGACACCGGTTAGGATCCAACGGTTCCCTCATTCCAGTACCACTATTTTCTTTCGGATCCACTTAGTCCACATGAATTTATTAGGCTCAACCTAATGAGTTCCATACTTTTATTTAGACCATGAGAAATCTCGTTAGCAACTGTAGGTTACCTCCTATGAGGGATTCCCGATCATCAATAGAGATGTTTTAATTTAGTTGCAATTTTTTGTTTCATTTTGTTTGTGATTAAATTTTGAGTTTTCTTATATTTTCAATGTTGTGGTGGTGAGTTTTATCTTATTTTAATTCTTAGTTTTGGTTTCAGTTTGGTGGCTATCCTAAAGGTTTTGGTTTTGAAATGCGGGGTGACATTGTTATTTAACATGCAAGTTTATAAGCATAAAAAGTACAATAAAGAAAATACAAGAAAAGATGGTAATGTAAACTATAAAAGCGTAGCTGTTGAGTCTTCTCATTCCTCCACCTAAAAATTTAGTATCTTTTGCAGTAAATATTTATAATTTGCAGGAAAGTAAAGCCTATAAATAGGTTCTTCATAGGCCTACTGAATTCTATGTCATAACTTGGAGGATCCTATCCATTTAATTGTATAGATGATTTCTCAAGCAAAGAAAAATGAGTTTAATCATGCTTCAAGATATCCAAAAGAGTATAAGAAAGGTCTAGGGACTGGGCCCCGAGCATCTCACAATTCCTTGAAAAGTCCCGAGTTTGTTCAAACTCTTTATTTTATGTTTTTTTTGGTTTTCCCATTTTGCTAACATCAATAATAAAATATGGATTTTTTGTAGAAAGGAGATCACTTAAGACATTTAGCTTGATCATCCTCAATTTTTCCATCTTTCTTTCCATACTAATGGACATTCTGGGTTTGCTACTTTTGTTTATGCAGGCTATACCAAAAATGATAGAAGGGAGCTTTGGTCATGTTTGCGTAATATCAGTGTTACTATATCTTCCTGCTTGCTGGTGGGAGGTGATTTCAATTGCATTGCCACCTCTGCAGAAAAGACTTGTGGAAGAGCCCCTAATTTAGCAAAAATGACTCTCTTAAGTGATAGCATCCTTCAGGCTGGTCTGTTTGATATTGGATTCATAGGTTCTGAGTTCACTTGGAAAAGAGGGGTTATCTGGGAGAGACTTGACAGGATTTTGGTGAATGCCTCTTGGGGTCAGCATTTCCTTCATGCTTTTGTTACTCATCTGAGCCTTGCTGGTTCTGACCACAAACCCCTTTTGATTTCAATTATTGCCCCTTCTCCTCCCAGTTCTTCTCCCCCTTTTAATATCTTAATACGTGGTTTGACCACTGTACTTTCCTTCAAACTGTGTCTTCCTCTTGGTCTACTTCCTAACATCTGGATCCGTCGTCCAAACTTAGTTTTCTTCACTTAATGGTTAGCAAAGCCCCGAGTGCTTGGGGATGCGTCTCCTTTGGGATGTTTTCATTGCTGTGGATTCTGCTAAAAAGGAAGTGCTGGATTTGGAGAAGGTTGTGTTGGTTAGTTTTAGAGAGGAGAGTTTTCTTTTAGCTGCATAGAAGAGACTACTCACTGCTATTAAAAGATGAGAGAAGTTCCTAAAACAAAAAGCTTCTATTAGTCATTTTAAAGAAGGAGATAAGAACACCAAGTTCTACCATGCATGTATAAAGTGTAGAAGGAAATGTAATACCATTCATAAGATTCAAAACTTTGAAGGGATCTAGCTCACTGTAAACAAAAATATTGCTTAGGATGCAATCTCTCATTTTAAACAGATTTTAACACAATAATCTACAAAAAGATTTCCTATAGACAGTACCTACTTCACTGAAGAGATCTCCTACACCTCTAATCTTATACTTGCTTACCCCCCTACTGAAACTAAAGTTTGGCAAGCTCTTCAATCTGTTGATAGCTCCAAAGTTGCAGGGCCTGATGAGTTTACTTCTGATTTTTACAAAAAATCCTGAGATATTATTAAAGGAGAGGTGGTTACTGCTATACAAAGTTTCTTTCAAGGTTCTCAGATTCCAACTTATTTGAATGCTTCTAGTATTGTGTTGATCCATAAATCTTTTTATCAAAAGGACTATAATAATTGTAGGCACATCAATCTCATTTAAGTTATTAGCAAGCTCATAAGTATGATCATAGTAGGTATACTTCAACCACATCTTATTAGGCTTATTGTGCAAACCATATTGCCTTTGTCAAGGGCAGATCTATTACTGATAATGTGTTCCTTGCTCAAGAGCTCCTCCTTGATTTGGAAAAGCCTTGCATGGGTGTCAATTTAATCTATAAACTGTATCTTAGGAAGGCCTATGATACAATATGTTGGGATTTCATCCTTGATACACTATCTGCTAGAGGCATTCCCCCATAATTTTGCAATCTGATGCATAGGTGGCTCAAGGACAACTCTCATTCTGTCCTTCTCAATGGACAAGTTTAGGGATCTTTTACAGCTACAAGTGGATTAAAACAAGGGAATCCCTTATCCACCATAGTGTTCATACTGGCTCTAGATTATATGTCTAGAATGCACAACAAAAGTCTTCTCCCCCATTGCTACTCCAGGTATCACCACAAATCCAAGGTAGCTGTCTCACATCTTGTTTTGACATTATGGTCTTCTTGAGTACTAAAAAGAATGTAGTGAAAAGAGTACACAAATGCTTACAGCTTTTTCAGCTGCATTTTGGTATGAAATTTAATCCAAAAAGTGCAATGTATATTTCAATAAGAATACTTCCCCCATTCATAAGAAATGGATTCTTGAATACACTGGGTTCACTGGCTCCCAATTACATATGAAATATCTTGAAGTTCAGCTCATAAAAGGTAGATCCAAGCAAATTTAGTTTGAGGAAGTTCAGGAGAAAATTTTTGCTCTACTTTCTAGTTGGACTCACCCTTTCTTATCTATTGGGGGTCGAATCACTTTTCTTAAGAACATTCTCACTACTTTTCCCTCCTATATTCTCTAGATGAATAATATTAAGAAAAACACCCAAATACAAATGGAGATGGTTTTTAATAGGTTTCTTTGGGTTGGCCAGAGGCAACAACTTCATTGGGCTTGCTTGCAAAAGGTTGCTAAACCTATATTTGCAAGTGTCATTGGTTTCAAAGGGCTCCAAAAACTTCTCCAAGTCAACCTATGCAAACTATGGATCAAATTCAGAGAGCAAGATTCTCTATGGGCAAAATTCATGATGGTTAAGTATTGTAAGCATCTTCATCCCACAACTGTGGTTATGAAACTTGGTAATTCCAAGCTATGTTCCAGCATGCTCAAAATCAGATAATAGGCTGAGGAGCTATTCCTTTGGAATATTGTCAATGGTAAGATTCATTTTTGGCTGGACTTTTGGTGTCACAGGGAGATGTTGCAGCCTCTTTTGATGATACCAATCGTGATTTAAAAGTGGCTGACTGTTGGAATGGGGATTTCTGGTACTTGCCAATCCTTCAAAACATTCTGCATGAACCTTCAACTATGCAAATTAAAAAAATCTAATTTGACAGAACTAAAGCTAATAAACTGGTATGGCAGGTTTGCATTCACTAGAGTTTAACTAAATCTAATTATTACAAGCTCTACAATTGGGACTAGGTTCCTTGGGGAGATCTCATTTGGCAAAAAAGCATGACCCCATATATGTCCTTTTTCAATTGGAGAACATTCCATAGGTTGCTTCCCACTGATGATATCCTCAAGCTTAACGGATTAAGGGGCCCTTCTAAATGTTATTTATGTGCTAAGGAAGAGGAGTCCATTCCTCCAATTTTCTTTGGGTGCAGGTTTCCTCAAGAGGTCTGGTATGAATTCTCTCATCATCTGCTTCTGAATACCTTTAATTTGGAATGGTTTTATCTCTACTCCTGTTGGTACAACTGGAATTCAGCCAAGGTTGGTATCATTCCCTTCATGGTGGCATGGTTTATCTGAATGGCTAGGAACAAGGCCAAATTTGAGAGCCAGACAGCCACTGTGGCATATGTGACTAGAAACTGCATCTCCACTCTATAGAAGTTAATTCAACATCAACATTTACCAAACATCAATTCTCCTCTCCCCCCCCATGAAAGACCCCTTAATCCCTTGGTGACCAAAGTTTATTGGAATCCTCCTATTCCCAAATCATCAAATTTATTACTAATAGAAGTTTCTTTGAGTTGGGTGTTGGTGTGTGTGTCTGTGTGGGGGGGGGGGGTTAGGGATCATGATTGGCACTGTATATAGTTTTTCCAAGCCCCTGTGAGTTGATTATTGTATATTGGGCAATTACCCTTGCCAAGATGAATCAGTGGCATCATTTTTTAGTTGAAGGGGATTCACAAGTTCTACTGCATTTGTTGGAGGAAGAAAGGCACTCCTCTTGGAACCACTCACAATGGGTTAGCAAAATTAATTTCTTGAGATCCAACATAAATGTACATTTCTCCTTTATCTAAAGGGAAGGGAATAGACCTGCAAACTGGCTTGCTGGTGGGCTTAGTTCTCTTGACTGTTTTGTTTCTAACTCTCCTCCACCTCCTCTCCTTTTTTGTTCTTAGGGAACCGTTTATATGCTCCCCAGCTAAGAGTTGTAGCTTGAGCACTTATTAATAAAAAGTTTGTTTTTTTAATATATATATATATATATATATATATATATATATATATATATATATATATATATCCAAAATACCCAATTTATATATAGAGTAATGCACCATATATATAAATGGGTGATATATTGATTAACTGTAGAAAGGAAAGTATTAAAATGCTCTAAGATGGGGAAGTGAAATGCAGTCCCCATGTAATAAAAAATAGAAAGGAGGAGGGGGGGAGTGGTAACAACAGAAACATTAGAATTTTTTCCTAAAGCTGCCAACCTATGGGAACACCTATTCCCATCTCTAGGGGTGAGAGTAAAAAGCACTTGAAAGGATTGCGTGAAAGGAATGAATCTTTGCAGCCAATTGAAAATATGCTAAAAATGTCTCTCCAATTTTTGCAAAATTCTTATGTTGATTTAAGAATTTAATTCCACTATGAGTTTACAAAACTTACATCTTTGAGCAATGTAAATGGCCCAAAAAATAGTTATCATTTCAGCTTCCAAAGCATCAGCCGCAAAAGTTGGAGAATGGAAGTACAGAAGACACTTTTCATGGGTGTTTGTAAACACCCCACCAAACTCAGCATCTCCATCAGAGAAACTACAGTCAATGTTCACCTTCAGCCAATTGGAGGGAGGGCCAACCATGTAATTAGGGAGAAGGGGGAGTGGGCACTAAGGTACTGATAAGAGACCAATCCTTCCATATGTTGGGGAACTTTTGATGTTAAGTCAATTTTTGGATGTAAGAAACATTGTTGGTTACCAGCTGAGACTCCATGAACTATTTTCCATAAAATTTGACAAGATTTTTGTGCATCTAGATCAACCAAGCCACAATGTTAGGAATAATTTGTAAATCAATTTTCGTCTAGTCTGCCTAGAAAGTAGGGAAATTAAGCTAGCACACTTCAAAATAATCAACCTTCAGCTTATCCAGTAGACAAGTTCAAATTTTTTGTGAGAAGGAACAACTAAAGAATAGATAAGTAATGGTTCCCTCATCTTTACAGAAACACCAGCAAGAGGGTCCTCTAAATCCTTTAAGTTTAAGGATATCATCAGTAGGCAAAAGCATGAGCCAAAGCCTCCAATAGAAAAAGGACATTGAAGGGGAGAGGAATTTACCTATGATCGGCATAATTGTTTTTTTGGGGGTGGGGGAGGGGTCCTGTGGAAGCTGTCGGTCGCCAGAATC
>NEWO01000716.1:247871-264203 GCA_003013225.1 Phalaenopsis aphrodite
GCCGATAAGTTCCCCTATTTAATGTGAAAAATTAAATAAGGTTTATATTAATCTGGGTTCTTGAAAGTTTCCTATAAAGGCAAGCCCTTATAGTTAATTAGATTTTGGATAGCCGAAGTCACCTAAAAGAACTCTCGATAAAAATCAGGGGATATTGTCTTCAAAGGGGTTAAAGAAATAGGACTTTTCAATGAGAATGAATAAAGATGTGTGAAATGGGAATGGTTTGAATTTGGAACATTTTATTCTTGGAATCCAAAGGAAGAAGAACTAAGGGATGTCACAGATCCTGAGGAGAACCTCGGTGACTTCCTAAGTTATCTTATGGTTTGGCTTCAATTTAGAGGAGAAATATTTAAATGTTTCATCCTGCCAATTTTAATAATTAGGGCTTACATTTGTGTGAAACGATCACACAAATAGCCTAGAAGATGTGAGGATTTAGGTCGTGATGAACTAAAACCTTAAAATCCTAAAGCGAGTTAGGGCTTATAATGTATAGTAGAGTTATACAAAGGCCTAAAGATAAATTGAGGAGTTATGTTGCAGTAGGAGGACAACCTCAAAATCCTACGCCTTGTTGTTTAGTTTTTAAAGAATGATTTAGCTGGTATAGACATGTTTTGCTATTGAAGATGGTAGTGCTGTGACCGCGACTTTATATATGGTTAAAAATATAAGATAAATATGGACGAAATAAATATTCAATAATTTTAAAGTCACACTTATTAACACAAGTATACATATCGCTCAAGTAATATAGGGCTCTAATGGAGTCCTAGATATCGATCCCACAGGGAGTGGTTTAGAACTACGAACTAAGATTTTAGAAAAGCAATACTTTAATCGGAACAACTAAGTTCAAAATCGATGGAATGCTAGAGTGAGAGCTAGTATCTTCCCTGCCTAGCCAGTCTTCAAAACTATTCAAACTTTAAATTAGCCAATGTTCTTTATAGCAACTTTAGCAAGGGTAAAGAATATTATTGCTCCTATTTGGCACAACACAATTTGCGTACTTCTACAACAGAATCCCTACACTTTTACTGAGTCATGATAAGAAGAAAGATATTTTTCTTATTAAGTGCTTTTCATCTACAAAACTCTAGTTATCTTTTTAAGTTGTTACTGTTTTGTCAAAATATCAAAAATACCAAAAATATTTGAATTTTTGTTAATGCAAGATATATTTAGTTTAAGTAATTGTCTTTTTAAAAATAGAAATTTTTCTAAAAGTGCATATTGTATAAATTCCTTATGGGTTCGATATTCAGGTCTTAATCAAAAAGTCCTATATTACTTGATAATGATACGTATACTTGCGCAGTATCCCAATATATATAAATTAAAAGTTAAATTCTTATTTTTCTTCAGGATCAAGTTTTTGGTTTTGTTGCAAATTAAGGAAATATAAGTGAATTATAATCTAAATTATTGTTGTAATGTGCATATTAGCAGTATCCAGAGATTAGTCATATGGTTTAGGGTATGTGAGAGAGTGTTCTGTGTGAAAGTTAGCTCAATCAAAACCATAACACCCAGGGTTAGTCCTAAGGTCTGACCATACTATGGGGGACTTCACTTGGTTTCCCCCATACTGACCCCACCTACTTAGTGCTAGAGGTTAGAACCAATATGTGGAACTCCAAGCTAAGTAAGAAGAGTTTGGAATTTCTAATGGCGAGTGTTCCTTTTCTGGTTCTCTAAGAATAATCAACAAAAGAGTCCTCTGGATAGACCCTAACTACTAAAGAGGAAAAACTAGACCTCAATAAAAAATGAGGTCAACAGCATCATGCGCCAGATCGGCGCATGATGTGCCAAAATCCAGAGAACTGGAGCATGGTGTGCCAGATCGGCGCATGATGCACCAAGGATGAATTTTTCAAATTAAGGCAGTTTAAGACAAATTTTTACTTGATTCTCAAAAGGACACTTGTTCTACACACCTCTTGGAGTAATTCAATGCATCTAGACACTTTGAAAGGTTTTTTTATGAAAGGATATGACTCTTGGATCAAAAGACACGTCTTTTGAATTCAAAAGAGTTAACTTTTGGAGAGAATTTTACAGGGAATTTTGAATTCTTTTCCAAAGGAGGCAGCCCAAAAAAAGAAGAAGACTTCTCATTAGAGTGTGTATGTGTGTGTGTGTGTGTGTGACGTGAGGGAGAGAAAGAAAGTGGCGTGAGTTAGAGAGCGACTGAAGATGAGATTTTCTTCTAGGGTTGTAAGAGGAGAGGGAAGGTGAGAGATTTCTTCTTCATTATATTTCTACGAGAGAATTGGAAGTGATTATAAAGAGAGAAAGGCTTGAAGAGAACTTCTAGGGATTTTCTTGGGAAGGATTGTGAGATAAGTTGTATTTGTATTTCTTTTGTTTTGTAAACTTATTTTTATATATGAAATTCGTGTTTCATCGTATCCTTCTCATGAATTTTGAGTAGACTTCTTTGGTCGAGATTCTTAAGTTAGCTTGAGAATATGGAGTTTCCATTGATGGCGATGATGATGATTTTGACTTTAACGACTATCTCGATGAAAACTTCATTGATATTCATGCCCTCAAAACTAGAGCTGCTGCATCTGCACGCAACACTCAACCTCTCGTTGAAGAGAACATCATAGATGATCTACGTATGTCCATTTTACTAAGGGATGAGCAAACCACTAAATGGAGAAAAGGATGGAAGAGATGGCGACTTCCATGGCTGCCATGGCTACAGTTCAGGGACAGTCTCAAGCACCACAGTTAGCTTCTACATAAGTCAATCAGCCAGAGATTGTACATATCACAGATGAAAGGAGGGAAGTTGCTTCAGCTAACAGAGTTGATCAGTAGAAGAAGGATTCTCCATCTATTGTGATACCAGAAAAAGAATTTAAACAAATGGTCAAACAAGTTTGGGAGGCCTTAGCCCAATCTAAGGGTGGTGCATTGATTTTAAAGGGTAGACCCTACCTAAAAGAGTTTGATGTCGTAACCTACCTTATGGGTTTTGTGTCACAGAACTTTAAGATATTTAATGGGACTGGAAATCCCAGATAGTACATAGCACATTTCTGATCCAGTTGTGGTAATGTCGGAGGTAACAAAGCCTTGCTTTTCCGTCAGTTTGTCAGCAACCTGCCGGAAATATCGTTTGATTGGTGTGCAACATCACATTTCTATTGGAGATCTCATGATAAAAAGTAAAAAAGTTTAACGAGACTCTAGTAGATTATATCTTGAGGTGGAGAAACCTTAGCAGGAAAGGTGAACTGTAGCTACAGAAACATCATGCAATTGAGATCATACTCAAAACATCCATGGGCCAGTAGCTTTCACGCTTAAGGGACTCACCATTAAGTCCTTTGAGAAGCTACTCAACAATGCTAGCAATCTGTAAGAAGAAGTTAAACACATGGATTCTCAAGAGAAATAGGAAAAGATCATAACAACTCAAAATCTGAGAAGAAGCTGGAGACAATACCAACAGTTGATAAGGGAAAGCAACTAATAAAGATACAAGCAGAACATTCTTGTCAAAGTTCCTAGTCATCATCACAGCATGCTAAAAAAGGAACACAACAATATGGCCAGTCTAGCAGCAGTCGCATCAAGGATGATCATATCAAACAGAAAATAAGAAGGGTTTGACCCTTTCAGAACAAACGAGCATGATATATTCCTTCAAAATGACACTGTACCCAAAATATTTAAAATTTTAATGAAGAAACCCAAGTTCAGATTGCCATATCTAAGGAAACCTGAGGAAGTTGACAAGAAAGATCAACCCAATTATTGCCCATACCACAGGATGCTCGGACATACTATAGAAGAATGTTTCGTCATCAAGGATTGGGTCTAAAAAAATCTTAAACAAGAGAATATAACGATCCTGAAAGAATATTTAAAAGAACTTGAAAAAGATTCTATAAATATGATTCCGACCGAGCCAATCGCTTCAATAGATCCCTATTCAGAAGAAGATGGATGGAGTACAATTTGGATAAAATCATCCAAGAAGATATTGGATCAGATTCAGACCATATAAGCTCAGGCAGCCGTTCAGAGTTTACAGCCTGGTCAGCCAAAGATGGACATTTTGTCAGAGAAACCATCGTAACTAGAAGAGAAAGAGAAGAAAGATGTTGTGAAGATTGATTACGCCAAAGGGAGGATATGGGCTTCCTCTGTTAGATTAGTTGTCTCAGATACAGGGAAGAAAATCTTCAAACCCCTGACCATGCATGATTGTCTTTTTCCTCACTAGGGTATTATGAATATAATGATTATGATTTCGACTACATTTAAACAGTTTCTAGTGATAACATAACTTACTTTGCTCAATCTAACCCCAATCTTGATTTCTAAACCGATCCTCAAATTGTACTTAAGTCTGATGAACCCATTAACTAGGATGAAGAAGATATCAAAGACATCAGTTATGATAGTACCAGGAGTGAGGAGCCAGTCCTCGAGTGCCATGGTGCACCGCTCGCTATCAACTTGGATCTCTCCATTAAGGAAGAAGAAGCAACAAAAAAATTTCTTACAACATTGCAAGAAGGAGAAGAAATCACAGAAATAAACCTAAGGAGTGGGAAAGTGTTACACTTGAGGTCAGTTCCCATAGATAAAGGAAAAAAAATAGTAACACAAGAAGAGCTACCTCAACCTCCGTCAGTGAAAGAACCAAATAATCAAGTAAAGATTTGAGGATTATATATAGTAGATTATAAAGTTCTAGCTCATCTGAGGAGGTTTCCAACCAAACTAAGTATTTACGATGCTCTAATCCTGTCAAAGGTGATGAGAGAGTCTTTGGTTACAGCCTTGCTTGACCCAGAGATTTACTTTGCTCTGTTAGCCAGCACATCCTCGGATGAAGTTTGTTCATTAAAGGAATAGCTTGAGATAAGTTTTACAGATGAAGACCTGATGCTTGGTACAGTTGACCACAACAGACTGCCCTACATCTCTGTTAATATCAGCAGATTTGTATAGTCTAGAGTTTTGGTAGATCCAAGAGCATCACTTTACTTAATGAGTTTACAGATATTGACATACTTGGATATTGAGGCTCAAGTGCTTACAACTGATAAAATGATGTCAAGAGGATTTAATCAGAAGGCAGAAAGAGCCCTTGAATCAATTACACTACTTATAAAAATCAGAGAACTAGTAATAACCACAAAATGCCATATCATCAACGCCGAGACCTCTTTCAATGCTTTCCTCGGACGACCGTAAATTCATGAGCACAACATGGCTCCGTCTTCCTTATATCAGTGCATAAATTATTACAAAAAAGAGCAAGAACATTGTGTTAAGGGAGATTTACAGCCATTTTCAGTTCATGAAGTTCGCATTTATGAAGATGCAGCCTATTATGCGCCTCCAAAGAAAACTCTCTTATCTCATTAGGTAGTGATAAATAAAAATGAAGATTCAAAAAGATCATGAGGGAGAAGCCATTGAGCTTCGCTTCAGCAATCTTCTACTACACTTTTGGAACAAGTTGGTGGGGGTTCTTTTTAGTTCGCGAAGCTGAGGTTGAGGCCAGGGACGTGGATGGGGAAGGACCAATATGATTACTAAACTGACTAAGCCGACCATAAACATTGATGATGAAGAAAGATCCAAAGAGGAAATGGTTACGATAAAATAGAAGAAACCATAGTATGAGATATCTTTGGAAGAGATGGAGAAAAGTGAATATGAGTCGATGTATGATCGGATCGACGACTATGTGAATTCCATGACCCTTACTCCGATTCTCCCTCAAAAGGTTGAGAGTTTTGAGGTCAAGGAAGTATGTAGTGTTGGTTTAAAGCTAATCAAATTTTTCCGGGCTTCTACTTCTACTAATCTTAAAAATCATGTAAATTTAGAAGAAGATTCTAATGAATAAATGGAATTGCCTTTTGGTTACTTTTCTCCTTGTGTATATAAGTTCATTCAACATGGATATATGCTAAAGCAAATGCCAAAAGATAAGTTACAGCTTTTTAAAAAATCATAGAATGTTAAAAGTCAAACTCCTAGCTCGAAAGAGGGTCTTGGATTTGGTACTGTAGGACCAGTAGATGATTCAGAATTTTGTATGGTCGTTACTAGCAAGTTGGAAGCGGATTGCTTTTATGTAGAGGATGACTCTCAAGATCAGTTATGGAAGACGCCCCATCACAGTTTGAGGAAGAAACTAAATCAACTATTGATGAACTAAAGGAGATTAATCTCGGGACTGAAGAACAACCCTAACCTACATTTATAAGTTTTTTACTCAATAATGTAGAATCTTCATAACTGATCAAGTTACTGTCAAAATTTAAGGATTGCTTTGCATGGAGTTATGATGAAATGCTAAGATTATCCCCAAAAGTTGTAGTTCATAAGCTCGGGGTGGACAGAGATATGACCCCTATAAAATAAGCTCCTAGAAGAATGTGTCTCGAAATAGAGCAACAAGTCATTGCCGAGGTGAATAAATTAATAGAGATTAACTTTGTGCGAGAAGAGCAATACCCCATGTGGTTAGCTAATATTGTATCAGTTAAGAAGAAAAATGGACAGATTCGTGTATGTGTCGACTTCAGGGATTTAAACAAAGCCTGTTCAAAAGATGAATTTCCGTTGCCGATACAAGAAAATATTGTGGAAATCACTTTGACATATGAGATTTTCTCCTTCATGGATGGATTGTAAGGATGCAACCAAATCAAAATGGCTCTAGAGGAAGCGTCACTTACAGCCTTCAGAACACTGATTGGGATCTTTTGTTACACAGTGATGTCATTCAGGTTAAAGAATGTAGGAGCAAAATATCAATGAAAAATGATGAAGATCTTTGTGACCTCATTCATAACCAAGTGAAATGCTATGTGGATGATTTGGTGATCAAGAGCAAACATAAAGTTGACCATTTGTACAATTTGAGGATTGTGTTTGAATGATTATGACAATATAATCTCAAGATGAATCTCTTAAAGTGTGTAATCTACATCACGCTCAGGAAGTTTATAGGATTTGTTGTTCGTCATCGGGGAATTGAGATCGACCTGGAAAAGATTAAAACCATCTTGGAAATGCCTCCTCCTAAAACATTGAAAAAACTACGCTCCTTCCACGAAAAGTTGGCATATCTTAAACACTTTATCTCGAATCTCTCAGGTAGGTGTTAGCCCTTCTTGTCATTAATTAAAATGGATGCAAAATTTTTTTGAGAAGAGAAATGCCAACAGGCCTTTGAGGACATCAAACAATACTTAATGACACCTCCTATTTTAGTAACACCTATCCCGGGAAAACCGTTGATACTTTATACTGTGGTCTTAGATGACTCTCTCTGAGCCATATTAGCTCGAGTCAATGATGAGGGAAAGGAAAACACGCTCTACTACTTGAGGTGGCCCTAATACCAACGGAGGTAAAGTATCCGTTTATTAAGAAGCATTGTCTACCTTTAATTTTCTTCGCCTAAAAGCTTAGGCATTACATGCTTTCTCATAAACTTACCCTTATTTCAAAAGTTAATCTGTTTCAATATTTGATGACCCAACCAACACTTTTTGGATGTCTTTCAAGTTGGGATGATTCAATGGAACTTTTGTTCCCCACTGCGCTATCAAGTGACAAATTTTAGTAGATTTTCTTACAGCACACCCACTTCCAGTTAGGATCCTCTTAATGACGAGCTACCAGATGAACATGTATTAAAAAAGGATTTCTCCAATCCACAATGTTGGGAGATGTATTTCGATGGAGCTTCATCAACCAAAAAAAAATAAAGGATCAGAAGCAGTTATAGCAACAATAGCAGAAATTGGTCTAATTTTCATCACGCCAGATATGGGTATGTTGAGATTCTCCTATTGCCTCATAGTGTCGTGCACAAATAATAAAGCATTGTTGACCTCACTTTTGGTGAGGGTTTTGGGTCTTTCCTTTAGTGACTAGGATATAGCCTTAAGACTTCCCTGATGACTATCTTAGCATCTTAGAAATGGAAGCCACATTCTTCTTATACATTTCAACCAAATCTTTGTTCTCTATGTTGGTTCTATATGTGATTAATAGTTTTTTAATACAAAGATTAGAGATTACATAAGAGAACCCTGATGAGAATTCCTATAGAACCTTTGGATCATAGGAAAGCCTTGCACTGTTCTACACCTCTTTGGACTCCAATACATTGCATCATCAATCCCATGATCATCATAAACATTGCATTTTCATATCACATATTGCAGTCATTACACTCATGGGGCGGTCCAAAATTATTTGAACACAGTTTACCCTAACATACCTCACTTGAATATTCTAATTTTTCAAAATTCCCCAAAACTACCATTGAATCACAAAATCCACTTCAAACCATTTGATATTATCATTTAGACAACTTGATAACCAAAAATTGCAAAAATACCCAATTTTCCCAAAAATTACCGAAATGCCCCTGGACCCCCAAATATCAAATTTTCCAAAATCTCACAGAGTCACCAATAAATCTTAAAAATCACACCAAATCATTCCTTATGTCTTCTTGAGAATTTTGAATGTAATATTGCCATACTTCCGGATAACTTTTTGACACTTCGACATCAAAATAACGAATACTTTAAAAATACTTCGGGGATCATAAAACCTTCCACATTTATAAAAAATGACCCTGAACACTGTCGTTTGACTCTAAATTTTATCCTGAACTACCTCGAGCCTTTAAATCGACCTTTTGACCACATTAACCAAAGGCTGCCAAAATTACCAAAATGCTACTCATGGATCAAAAATTCTCAAATTCTTTAAAATCATCTCAAACACCCCTAAAACCAATTCTTGACCATTCATTGGATCCAATTTGACCAAATTCACTCACTTTGACCAAAATTTCCAAATTAAGTTTAATAATCAATCAAATACCTCAATTTCAAATTCACATCAAATTCAACATATCTAAATTCAATTCCAATTGAATACAAACCCATTTAATTGACCCATGATAAATTTCCAAAAGAGATCGATCGTGAACCAAAAATTCAACGCAAATTAAAGTTGCCGCATTTTTTTTCTCGATCGCCAAAAAAGTGGTCCAAACGACTCCAGATGACGAAATGGACCAAGCTGGCGTGTCTGGAAAATTGATTTCACCTAGGAGGGACGTTCATTTCATCGCGATGACGAGTTCAGTGAAAAAATGCGCGGAGAGATTTAAATAATAATAATAATAATAATATATATATATATATATATATATATATATATATATATATAAAATAAAAAAATAAAAAAATTTGCCTCACGCATGCAGCAATTATATATATATTAGATATATATATATATATATATATATATATAATCTTTGCATTTAATAAAGCATGCATGATTAATAGAGGAAGGCATGAGGGGAGGGGGGGCTATGCCATGCGTGATTTGATATGATAATATATATATATATATATAATGCATGCCTCCCTCCCTCCCTCCCTCCCTCTCTCTCTCTCTCTCATATCCCATCTCAAGCGTGCGAATAAACAAAATTTCATATATCCTACATCCCTTAAAAGGAAAAAAAATCAATATCTCTCTCTCTCTCCCTCTCTCGCGCAAACCTCTCTTCTTCCTATAAAAGGCTAATCTTTTCTCCTTGGCGTGAGAACAACAGCACCCCCTCACTCTTCATTCCTTCTCCACATACACAACAACAGCTCTTATTTCTCCTCCCTCGCCGGAAAAAGCCAACGTCGCTGGAAAAGCCGAAACAAGCTAAATTCTGGCAAACCTCCGACTCGAAGCAAAAATTACGTCAAAACGTGCCACGAGGAGTTGGATAAGCTCAGGAAGACCTACTTATTCAAACCTAATTGAGGACAAACCTCTTAGGCTCATGTATATCTCTTAAATTGAAATAATAATCTCAAACTTCCCTCCTTTTCAGATCGAAGAATAGACCACAAAACACTTAAGTATCTGTATGGATGTGATCTACTCTTTGAGCTGAACAAAATGAGCCCAAGAACGCAAACTTTGGTTGAGAATCGGCAGAGAAACAACTCCGGAAAATTTCAGCCGTCGGCTCTCCTCCATTCGTGCGTCGCGGGTTCCGCTTGGGAAGATACGACAATTTTGTTTATTCTATTATTTTATTTTAAAAATTATAATTAAATTTCAAAATTACATAACTTTTTATAGAAAACTCAAATAAATAAACTTAAAGATGCTATGAACTCAGAAAAAGGAGGAAAATTTTTCAAAACTAAAATCATAAATTTTCATCAAGAAATTATTTTTAAATTAATTTTTGAAGTTCTAGAGTATTTAAATCATAAAAATTAAAATATAAATGGGAAAAATATGAAATTTGGCATAAATATTAAATTGCCTTCGGGAAAGATTCTCTAATTTTTCCAAGACATTTTAGTTTCTCTACATTTGTATTTTGATTTTTGAATGAAACAATATATTTATGTAAATTAAAAATTATTAAAATTCTAAAAATTGTAAAACTCTCTCTGATTGAACGTTTGACCATTAACAGAGGTTTAACAATTTTAAAATCATGTTTAAAATAATTTTTATAATTAAAACACGTTAATTAGGGTTCAGGTTTAACTTAGGCTAAGTTTACCTAACCCAAGCTCAACCTAAGTTCAACCTAGCCAATTCTCTTTAGGTCCTGTTCAACCTGATTACATACTTGGTCAACCAACATAAGAATTGAGTCAATCACCCATTAAGTCCAATTTTAGTCATTTAGGGCTTTAGGTCAGCCAGTCCTTAGACCAAGTCTAGCTTGGGAAGACTTAACCTTTAGCTGAGTCCAAATTGAATAGTTGGACCACTTTAAATTTGAAATTTAAGTAATCCTATCATTTAATTCAGAATAAACTTCTTGGATTTTAGAGTTAGTCAACATGAGCTTTAATTTAGTTTAACCTACATATTAAGTTCATCCTAAACTAAACCTTAATCTTAGGTTAGTCTTGACCTAAACCATTAGGATTAGTGACCCTAAACCAATAGGATTAGTTAACCTAAACCTTAGGTTAGTTAACCTTAAACCAATAGGATTATTAACCTAAACATTAAGTTAGTTAACCTTAAACCAATATGATTAATTAACTTAAACCTTAGGTCAGTTAACCTTAAACTAATAGGAATAACTAACCTAAACCCTAGGTTAGTTAACCCTTAACCAATATGATTAGTTAACCTAAACCTTATGTTAGTTAAGAATAATCCAACCCTGATCATAGTTTAGCCTTTAGCTAAACCTACCCTAAACCTTAGGTTAAGAACCTAATCCATAGGTTGAACACAAGAGAACCCTTTAGGTAAAACCTTAAGCCTAAGTTAAACCTAAACCCCGCAACTTGAACATCAATTAAGAAATAAAATAAAATACATTGAGAGGGGTAAAGTTTACATAAAACACATTAAAACTTAAACTTAAATGAAAACAAATATAATAAGGCTTTAAATCATGGCTTTGAGGTTAAGTCAGCTTCAATGTTGTCAACTTCACATAAGTAATAACAAGTGAACAAAAATAACTAAAATAAAACACTTAAAATCTGACAACAAGATGTAAACAACCTAAAATATTTCAACCCTAAAATTGATGAAGTAATTTAAGAATTAATCAAATCTTAATCACAAAGATCACATAACGCAACTTAAACCCCTTTTTATTCTAGTTTACGAAGATTCTTTAGAGAATGCATTCTGTGGATGTTGACAAGAATCTTCCGGTCCTGGTGGGCAACCACCTTTTGAACTAAGTAAGCTAGAGTATCTGGTGACCCGGGACGACAGAGCCATAGACATCTTGACTGGGTTACCACTAATTAAATAATTAAAATTTAATAAAACATTGTTTATTTATTTACTCTATTTATTGCTTTATGTATCTCAACACATGCTCTTTTACTGCTTTTATCAAAGATAGAATGCATGTGTTAAGGTCAAATAATGAAGAAATAAAAGTTGTTTAAGTTAGGGAGAACCTAAAAATCATAACATTAGGGAACTACTTAGCTTACGAAAACTTAGCCTTGGCCTAGGTTTGAATTATACCTCCACTACCCTTTAATTAATTTATTATAAAATTATCGAAACAAATAAAAATTTTAATAATAAGATTGGAGGACCTGAAGACTTCAAGACCTAAAGATATTTCAGTATGGAACTTGGAGCAGACTTTGTGGGCAGCTCGTTCAAGACCCCTTCTTAGTTTAAATAACAATATTTAGTATGTCCTAACTTGTTTTAGGATTCTGAGGTAGTCACTCGATGTAAAACCTCATATCTTTCTAGGCTTTTTGTGTAAATCACCATTACACAAATTTAAGTTCTAATTAATAAAACTGGCAAGAGTTAACTTAAATTAATATCATCCTAAATTGAGCCAAACATTAGGATAGTTTGGGGGATTACCAAGGACCTATTCTGGATCTTTAATCTTCCCTACTTTTCTTTCTTTGATTCTTAAAATAAAATCTTTCACCTTTGAACCAATCCCTATTGAAAATTTCACAATTATGTTTGTTGAAAACCCTTTCCTTTTGAACTCATGAAAACAAAAGATTCCTGATTCTTTATCGAGAGTTTTCTTAGGTGATCCGTCGCTTAAGATATAATTAACTATAGGGGCTTGCCCTTATAAGGAACTTAAAAGAACCCAGACTTAAAATAAACCCTATTTGACTCCCATATAGAATAGGGGAATCTGTCGGTTATCATGCAAACTTGCAGATCAAACAGAAGTCATTTATTTCTATAGTTTATTTAATTGAGCTTATTATTAAGCAGTGTATTACCTTTCAGGGTGGTACATTACTCGTGGTTAGCTCAATTATCCAAACTGTAGGAATCAATGAGATCAGTTTGACCCCATTATGTTTAAATTAAAATACCTAATTTCTAAAATTATATTACGCTAAATTAAATCGCCCCCATCCGCATGGCGACCGACAAATTCTGGCGACTCCGCTGGGGATGAGTTCCTCTATCCATATTAATCAGGGATAATTATTTTCATGCATCAGTAATGTGTCTGTTTCCCTCTCATACCAGATTACCCTTCATTTCCGTTAGTTTACTTAGTCCATTTCTTCCTTGGATGAGTACAGCTAACTCTTCTGGATTCCAGGACTTTTTGTTTAAACATCATAAACAAAGAGTTCAGGAATCCTTTGGGTTTTTATTTTTTTATGTGGGTTCAGCCCCCAATAGGTGTGTTGGTGGACTAATTTTGCTCGGGCACTGTGCGTTGTGAAGCTGGTCCCGTATTGGGTCCTCAACTTTGCACTTTCTTCGTCTTCTTTGGGTTTGGTTTTGCTTTTCTGTGAATCTAGCCAAATTGTTGTGTCTCTTCACAGTTGTTTAATTTGTTAATTGCAACCTTTTAATGCTTTAATCACAAATACATAATAAATTTGAAAATTAGAATAATAAAGGAGCCCAGTTCATAGGACAAGTGCGTCAACTTGAATACTTCTGTCGAAACTGCATGACATAGGACGTCACTGACTTTTAAAAATTCTTCAAATGACGGTGATAATGTCTTCGCCAAAATTGATCTTTTCTTTTACCTCTGGAATGAAGTTCGTTGTCAACAGGGATAAATTGCCTGACCTGACAGTTATTAAGTTTGGACAAGGGTTCGATGATATTGGAGTTAAGTTCTAGAAGGTTCGTCATAATAATGAAGTTCGAAACAGATAAGTCCGTGGAGCGTATTGTAGAGTTCAACTTGAAATCTGTCAAGAAATTCTCCCCTCCAAAAAGTGCTGGTTGAAAAGATCCCTACTATTGCTGTAAAGTTTGTCATTAGGAGCATTGGGACTTATCCGAGGACTGCTTGTGCTCCTACTATCGGATTCACCGTCACTGCGCCAACTGTTCCGCTAAATAAAGGAAAAGAGATCCTAGATGAGGAATAGTCAATCAATGCTTATACCTTATTATTTTCTGGATTTGAGATTGAGTCCAATTCAAAGCTTGTGCAACTAACAAATGCACTTGAAAGGAGCTTGCATCCTGCCGAGAGAAAATTTTAACAAAGAATCAACGTTTACACATGGTATACCCATTTAAAGAGGAGTTCGTGATGAAGATGTTCCACGACTTGCTAATGAGACCAAAATTTAAACTACTAGAGCAGAAAAGGCCGGAGGAGACTAACAAGAAGGATCATCCCCAATATTGCCCAAACCACCGGTTGCTCGACCACACCATAGAAAATTGCTTTAGCTTCAAGGATTGGCTTGAGAGGAATTTCAAAGGTGGAACTATAACTATCCCGAAATAGTATTTGAAAGAACCTAAAAAAATAATAAAAATAAAAAAAAGGTCCTGTAAATATGAGTTTGGTTGATTTAATTAACTTCCATGTAACGACACCGGTGCTCGAGGAAATAAGTGATATTTCTCGAAAACTTCATACTGACCTTAAAGTTATGAAAGAAAAGTCAATTGAGTCTGCCTCAAAAAAACTCCAAGTCGACATTGTGCAACTTTCTAAAGATCAGAGAAAAGACATTAAAAAACAAATTATGACCTAGCAGATTACACGAAAGGTAAATTTGCAGAAATCAATGTCATCGAGACCTGGGCCACATTATCTGCGTGCGACGCTCTGTCTTGTTGTGAGGAGAACGCCGTGGATGAGTGACAAAAGGCCATACAGCAAAGGGATGAGCAGAACAACCGTCTCGAGAAGAAATATGAAGAAATGACAGCCACTATGATTGCAATGAAAAGATAGTCACAATCATCGTAGATGACACCTTCGGAAATACGCCAGTTAGAGACCATTTATGTTGTAGAAAAGAGCTCACCTCCAATGAACGATAGAAGAAGGATTCGGTTCAGGGTATAATGCCGGAAAATGACGTTGAACAAATGGTGGAACAACAGGTGAGAGAAATCTTGGATCGATCAAAAGGAGAGGCATTGATTCTAGTGGGTAGACTTTACCCGAAGGAGTTTGATGTCATCCAATATTCTGAGGGTTTTGTATTACCTTTGTTCAAAACTTTTGACGGGACTGGAAACCCTCGACAGCATGTTACACACTTTCGAGCAAGTTGCTGCAACATAGGGGGGTAGTAATGCGCTATTATTCCATCAGTTTGTGAGCAATCTTTCATGAATCACTTTTGACTGGTTTATAAAATTGCGCAATGGCTCGGTAAAGACTCTTGCAGAAATGGTAAACCTTTTTATCCTACGGTTTGTCGGAGCTCAATACCATGTCACCGTTGGTGATCTCGTGGTCGAGCAACAGAAACCGACCGAGACGTTAGTAGATTATATCCTGCAGTGGAGAAACCTCAGCATGAAGTGTGAACCACAAATTCAAGAGCGACATGCAATAAAAATTCTACTATAAAGCATCCATAGTCCAGTAGGTTTCTTACTCAAGGGACTTACAATCAAAACTTTTGAGAAGCTACTTAGCGAAGCTGCAAGCTTGCAAAGAGAGGCCAACTAACTTGAATTCTAAAAAGGAACGGATGATCCGAAGGCAACAAAGACATCTGAATGGAGATCAGAGAAAGTGGCAGCAGTTGACAGGGGTAAGCCAGTCGATGCCGATCCAAGCTGACCCGCCGCGACAGATCTACCAACATCAACAGCGGTACAATCAACAATATAATTGATATTCATCCCAGAAAAAGCAGCACCGGATGGATGGAAGGCAGGGTCAGTCTATGACTGAACTATTAAACAAGGTATATCTCTCCAAGGATGAGGCAGTAACAAAGATGTTTCAGGATTTGATTAAGAAGCCCGAGTTCAGATTGTCAAAGCCGAAGAAATCAGACGAGGTCAATAAGAAATGACATTCTAGATATTTCCCCTACCTCAGATTCATTGGACACACCATAGAAGAGTACTGCAATTTTAAGTACTTGCTTGAGGAGAATTTCAAGAACGGGGATGTAACGATCCCGGAAGAATATTTGAAAAGAACCTGAAATAGGTTCTATTAGTATAACTTCAGTCGATCTGTTTGACCCAACTGACCTCTACGCAACTGATAACGAATGAAATGCCTCTTGGCTACTATTATTGTTTAAAGGGCATATTAGCAGTATCAGTGTTAGTCTGTCCCACCCCTCCCACCATAATGAATGAAAGGAAGCAAAGAGCTTGTTGTTGTCAAGAATTGTTCGATATTTGGAAAGCTCATCACATCAAAAAAGAAATTGAATGTTTTGATATGAATATGATTTCAGGGGAGAATAAAATTAATACCCTAATAACTGAGTCATCTACTTTAAAGAATTCAGAATGAGTTCTAAGTTGATTTCAAAATAAGATAGTGTGATTGAAATACGAGTA
>NEWO01000716.1:265988-283338 GCA_003013225.1 Phalaenopsis aphrodite
AAATATCTATGGGTTTCATCCTCTGAATTCCATAATTTCAATGATTCAACGGAAGAAGTCTAGCTAAAATAAAGTAATGACATGTATTTGATTGCGCATTTAGCTGAGAAGAAGGGAAACTTACTTTGTGTTCATTTTTGATCTTCCATGTTCCTCTCCCATCAGTCAAAAAGGTTATAATCTCATCAGCTCCGACTCAGTAGGACTTAAATCATAATAGTAGCAGTCAAAAACATCTCCCAACAAGTATAGAACGTTGATACACTCTGGAGTGAAGTAGACTCGTCTCTCTCTGGCTATCACAAATTCATAAGAAATATTAGGGAGATTAGCATAAAACTCACACACAATGTAAAAGTACTACAATAGTAAAGTAGTAGAAACTTTCCCAGTGTCTTGCCATTATCAAATTCTCCAATGCCTCTCCCGGTCTGATGAAACATTGCTCCGCTATCAACTTCTTCGTCATGAGTACATCATTGTATCAATCCTGTTCTTTTAGAAATTTCTTATGATAAAAAACTTCCTTTCCTTTCTCCTTGGTTTTAGAAGCCATATGACATCTAACAAAAATTGAATAAAAATCCAAATAAATTCTAAATACATATTCTATAAGCTCGTACACATTTATTCCAAACTAAGAAGCTCTTTGCCATAGATTTTCCGTTGATTTCTAAAAAAAATATTTTTGACACTTTCACAATGTGAAATAAATCCATGGAGAAATAAGAAAATTTCTATGGCAAAGTGTAGATCTTACCGGAAGAAGAAGAAATTGGGAATTTTAGAAAAACTTCAAAAATCACAATTTATGAGAAGCCTTAGTGTTCTCTTGTGATGAGTTGGGAGAAAGAAGATGATTCAAGTGCTAAAAATGGTGTGAGCCTGTCCATTTGCGATAAATTTGTGGTTCAGCCAATTTGGCGCCTAGGAGCCGGATGTTGGCGTATAGGCGCCCATTCTCCAAGTTCCTTCACTGTTAGTAAGGAATTTATAAAATTTGTCCAATTTTTCTTTAGTTGGGGCAAAGTTGGCATAACTACAGATAGACATTCTCCAAAAGAATTAATTCTATAATACTACATGGACTGAATGGTTCACACTATATAGCCTCTGATAAAGACTAATCCTTGATGAAATTCCAGAAGATTGGCATAGAACTCCTTAGCGACAGAAATAACAACTGCAGCGGTAGTGTAACAGAACACTTCCCAGCAATTTTAAGCAATTACCACTTCTACTTGACCACCAGGGGAAATAAATCCTCTTTTAATAATCAATTTTTTTCACCATAAGAAATCCATTTAAATAATTCTACGCATCTTCGTGGAAAAAAATGTTTTCTATCGAAAACACCATTAACTTTGCTTCCCATTGATCTATATGCCATAATATCTTCCCAATCACTCTCAAATTCTAAAATAACCAATCCTTGTGACTTAAATGTTAATTTTTGGGAGATTTAAAGGGAAATAATCAATTTAAAACTTCCATGGGCGGTTAATTTGGAGTTGCCAAACTTTTGCGTCTAGGCTCCAGTTTGAGCGCTTAGGCATCGAGCATTTCTGCAACATGGCAATAATGTTATTATCCACCAACCAAATTGAGGAAGGATGATGCACCCAATGTAATTTTTCAGAGAGTAAATTTAGTAAATGGTGATGTTGATTTGGTTGTGGAAGATAACAATGTTGTTATCCACCAACCTGTGGATTTAGTACGTGGTGATGTTTCTCTTGGCAGGAATGATGTAAGCTGTAGTTTGAGGAAGAAAAATACATTTGTTAATACTGAGGATAATGGTAGACTTTGCATTGATGTTGTAAATTTGGATGGGGGGAATGCGAATGAGGCTGATTGTGAACTATCCTTGGGAGGTAATGTTGTGGAGAGGAAATATGCTATTAATGAGGTTGGGGCCAATACTATTAGGGAAGATTTGGTTATTTGTGTTGATTCAAAAAGTTTGATCTTTTTTCAATTGCTCAAACAAAATTTGAATTTTTCAAAAAAAGCAAATGAAAGTAAAAATCATAATTGATGACATCCAATTTGTACATATACATTTTAAGATGGAGAATTTCCAAGGTTGGCTCACATTTGTTTATGCGAGAACTTCAACGACTTCTAGACAGAAGTTGTCAAGACCTATGACCAAATACCCCCAAACCCTAAATCATACCCAAATAACCAATTTTTGGCCTCTTAGCCCCAAAATTTTCCAAAATTACCAAATTATCCCTGGAACCCTAAAAATTCCAAAAAAAGACTCAAATTATCAGTTTTCTTCAAAAGAATCATGTTGAACCATTTTAAACCATCCAAATTGACCAAAACATCCCAAAATGCCAAAAATTCCCAAAATATCTCTAAACTTACCAAAATAATCAAAATGCCCCTCATGGCCAAAAAAATTGCTGAAACTTCCCAAATCACTCCAAACCTCCTCTAAACCAATCCCAACCACCCATTGGGCCCATTTGACCATATTTGACAAAAATCCCAATTTCGCCCTTAAATTCCGCAAATTATCAACAATTTCTCCAAAAATTCCTAAAACCTCCAAATTCACTTTAAATGTCCCAAAAATCAATTTGAATCACCCAATGTCTTCAATTATGCCCAAATTCACCAAAATTGTCCAAATTTCCAAAATTGCCCTTAATGGCCCAAAACCCTCAATTTGCACCCAACTAATCAAATTACCCCCAATTTTCATCCAATTCACTCCTAAACTACCCAATTTCAAAGTTTAAACCCAAGCCCAATTTGATTAGCATATGGTTAAATTAAATCTTTCATGCATACTCTAAAATCACATACCCTTAGTTATTTTCATAAGCCCATGGTATTGATTTTAAAAGGCCAATATGGGTCCACTTGACATAAAATCACTTCCTGATCATCACATTTTAATTTAAATATTCATCATGAGCATCATAACAATCATATCATTCATACACATGAACTTTTATCCAAATTGGTCATGATGGCACCTTCTCCCCAAAAATTTCATAAAATAAATTTCCTTTTTCATGAAAGATCCCCGTGGCATGATACATGGCATGCCATATCTCATGGAGCCTTTCATGGGCATCATAAGTTCAAACTTGCCAAAAATGGAAAGAGGAGGTGAGCACTCCCTCTCCATCCTTCATTTGTAATTTTCCTCTTCATGATTCATTTAAACTTTTGCCTCATGACAAAGCCAGCCATTTGACCTCACCCAAACCTTCCTTAGGGTTAGCCTAAATACCCTAACCTTTTTTTGGACTAAACTTAGCCACTTGACTAAGGGTTTGAATCTAACCTAGCTCACTTAACCTAAATTCCTTTTTTCCATTGATTCATTAACTTAGAACTTACCTAAAAGTAAATAGGCTTAAGCACTTAACCTCCCTGACTTTTGTGAGCTCAGAGGTGACTTAAACCTATTTGGCCATCCACCTTAGCTACTAGAAGACCCCATTCCCAAGAGGGCTCAAATGGAAAAAACCCAAAATTCAACCCCCCCTGAGCTGGCTCAAACCAATTGGCCATTAGAGCTCTTCTTCCATCCACCTAAGAAGCTGCCTTACCACCATGGCATACCTTGTTGGACACCAAAGCCCTCTCTATAAATACATTACCTTTTATGGCCAAGAAGAGAAGAGTGTTGAATCCCTAAAAAAACTTTGACAAAATTTTATCCAAATACTCTAACAGTTTAAGGAAGCCAATCCCTAAAATTTACTTGGCATAATTCCCTCTACCAAAGCCTAATTTCTTAACACAAATTTAGGGCGTTTCACTGCCATACCTTGAACCTCATCCATTTCTTAAACTGAGGAGCTCTTAAGCTTCACCAGAGCAAGAGAGGAAATTCTCTACTAAAATCCCCATTACTTGAGCCCGCTGCACCAAACTTTGACAAAAAACATGCCACTTAGTAAAGAATGAAGCTCCAACCGCAACTCGAATTAACACTTGGAGAAGGTTTTCCAGATCACAACAAAGCTTAGAAACAAATCCAATTGAAGCTACACCTGCTTGACAAAGGTATGGATCAAAACACCCAAATTCACCCTCGATTTGGGCTTTTATGAAGAAAAGTTTAATTCATGGGCTTGTAACCATATTTATTTACTTGTTTAACATAGATGAAGATGTAGCAAGAAACCTTGCATGATTTAGTTGAGAATCAATGGAGAAATTAGGTTTAGAAAATAAACAGTTTACGGGTTAAGTAACTTGGGGATGATGACCAGGAGCCATGCAATTGGGTGTGTATCAAACAGACAGATCAGATCACGTGGATGAATAAATGGAATGGTAAATGCAGGACACTTGGTAGATAACTCATGAAGATGGTGTCTAGTAGCATGGGGATGAGTGGAAAGTTTGGAGCTACTAAGGATTACGAAACTTAGAAAATTTATAACTTGGTGTAAAAAAATCATAAAAGTAAAATAAAAATACCCCTATGCACAGTGAATAGATGAAAAAAAAGTGGATGAAAAATTAATTTTTTTTTACTTGTACATTTTTCTAAATTAATAAAATACTCTAAATCTTCTTTAAATCATAGAAAATTAAATACTAATCAACATGAGGTCAAATTTTGAGGTTCTATTCTCTCTATACCTAAGAGTGTTCTTTCATTTTCGAGAGTTAGAGAACACTTCTAGCATGGTAAACCATAATTTACATGTTGAAGTCATATATTTTCTTAAAATAATTATAAAAATAAAAATAAAGGTCAGAAAATTATGAAATTTTTTTTAGAGGTTCTCTATTGTCAGAGGAACATAAGAAAATTAAAACCTAAATTTAAATGTTTTTTTATTATAATTTCTTAATTTAAGTCACTAAAACCCATAAAAATTAAAATATTGAGCATATTATTCTCCTGTAAAATTTGATCTTTACTGAAGATATTGAGCATATTAATATCCTATAAAATTTTGAAATAATTTTGAATTAATTTAACCACTGAAGAGTATTTTTAAAGAAAATTGAAGTTTTGACATTAAAATAATTATAATAAATAAAACATAGCTCAAAAATTTTTGAAAAGTTGTTTTGGGAGTTTTTTGTTACTAGGGGCACCAAAATAAGTAAAATAGACAGTAAAATGAATAGTCCAATTTTGGGCTATTTTTAAATTTTAAAATAACTAAAAATTTCAAAAATCACAAAATTCGAAAATGGACCAAACTGTTCCGAGTTGTTCCCTCACCACTTGAAATCAATTACAATATTTTTTCAAATTTATAAATAAATATATGTATTTTTAAATGCCTTAAAAGGTATTTTCTTAAATTTTCACTAAAATGATAAAAAAAAATAGAATTATTTTTAGAAAAATATGAAATGTATTTCTCTGAGTTCCTTGAAGCTAAAGTGATCAATGAAAAATATAAATTAATTTTTTTCAAAATAAAATGTATTTTCTATTTATTTAACCCACAAAAAAACAAATAATTATAATAATTAAAATATTTTTAAAAAATTCATGAAATTTGTTGTGAGCGTCCCGCTTACTTAAGTAAAACACCAATAATTTTCTCAAAGACAAAAACTTTAATTGATTGATAAAATAAATTTACATTAGAAATTCCTATTTTTGAATTAAAATAATTATTTAAATTGAAATAAAGATTGAAAAAATATTATTCCTCTATTGGTATCTCAATTTACCCGTGAGAGATAGGTCATCAAATTCCAAAGTCCATGTGAATTGACTTAAAAATTTTATGAGGATAGGAGCCTTAAGGCCAAAATTGTAATTTCCACCCTTTCCCCCTAATTAAAAGTTTAGGATGGGTTAAAAGCTTAAAGGGAAATATTTTGATCCTAAGTAACACCCTAAAGTGATTGAAACATGAGGGTAAAAGGTAGAAACCAATTAACTCCACTTTTAAAGAAGAAGGGTATATTTGTAGTTATCCCAATTATTGAACATTGAAAGATAAATTGATTTGAATGATTTAATTGTTTTGGATATAAATTGAGAAGTCAATAACACACCAATCTAGAATCCCTAGACCAATTGATGAGTCAGAAGTTATTCTTCTATATAAGTATTATTAATTTGACTCCTTTCTTCAAAATTACAAATCTGCCCCTGGTGTCTTTTGGGCTTTATAGTTCGCTAAGTTCAATCTAAGGATGCTTGAGGATTAGTTGGAAATGGAACCATAATTAATCTCCCTCAAACAATATAAGCTCAATCTTTCATGGCCCTTTTTCAATGGGTTAATTGAGATAGTGAGCTGAGCATAGTTTAAACCTAACAAACCTTGCGATGATCTATCCTACAAAATAACAGTTTCAAATGAACTCGAGATAGTTTAAATGATTCTTAAGAGTTGTTTAGAGCTATGCCTGAACAAGTTTATAATCTTTTTGACATGTTTGAAGAACAATTTAACTCATTATGTTTTGTCTAGAAAATCATTCTTAAAACCCTCAAGGACTCACCGAGTTATGAATTGCCGTCTCTTTTAAATTTAATCCATTAAGGCTTCACTACCACTCAATAGCTACTCTTAACTTTGCCTTGAAAAATATACATGATTATTGATGCTAACATTTCAGCAGGAGCAGCGAGAATATGATAGGTACAAATTTACAGTTTATTTATTGTCATTTTATTTTTGCAATTTATTACCACTTTAATATTTTATGCATGCTTAGTTGAGATAGTTTTCAAAACAAAAAGATCAAAAAAACAATTTTGAAGAAATAAGACAAAAATTTTAAAAAAATTAAACTTAAACAATCCTTTTTCAAAACAACAAACAAACATAATGCATCCTTTTGAATTTATGAGAGTCCCTATGATGAGGTAACCAATGGTTGCTAGCGAGATCTCCCCAGTGTAAATGAGCTTAACAACTCATTTAGACTAAGTAAATTCAAAGGAAAATAGTTCTACAAGAATAGAGGAATCATGTGATCCAAACTTGTGTCACTCTAATCAAATTTAACCTTCTCCCAAAATTCTTGAACAACAAAAAATTACGTGAAACATGTAAAAACATTTCAACCTTAGACCTAGAACTGTTATTTCAATGAGGATCTTAGAGCTAACACCGTTAGCAGGATGATGGGGATAAATAGAAAAACAGATTTAGGAGAGCAACCAGATCTACAACGATTTATCCTTACTTAGAATTAAATAAGAAAATCATAGCACTATGAGGTGGTCCTCCTAGTGCAACATAAATCCTCACATTATTTTTAGGCCTCTATACAACTCTGTTGTGCAATATAAGGCCTAACACGTCTTAAGATTCTGAGTTTAGCATGGGGTATGGTGTAAATCCTCCTATTTTATAAGGCTATTTGCATGATCAAGTGTCGTACCAGTGTAAGCCCTAAAGAATAAAATTGAAAGGATGAAACAAAAAGTAATATTATTTCTAAATTAAAGCCAAACAATATGAATGCTTGAGAGGTAACCAGGGTTTTCATTGGATCAATTACATCCCCTACCTTTCATCGATTCTGATTATCGAAAATGACTATTCTTATATGATTTAATCTTTTTTGAACTTCTAACGTTCAGTATTGAAAACCAAAACTTTGGAATTTTTTAGAGAAATACCACTAGACTATATCAAGAGTATTCTTAAGCAATCTCAATTACTTCAGATCTAAATAATTATAGGGCCTTGCCTCTATGTGGAACATTAGAACCTAGCTTATAATAAACCTTATCTAATCATTCATATTAGATAGGGGAAATTGTTAGCTTATATAAAAAAAATGGTTTTGTAGACTGAACGTATATCATAATTGCTTTAGTTTCTTTAATCAAGCATCCATAGCAACAGTAGTGTCTATTCTTCCGGATAGATGCATCATTTGCGGTGTTATGTTCGTTCATTTAAACTGTTGTATATATGACATCGGTTTGTTCTCTTATTTTCAAAATTAAAGCATTATTTTTTAAAAATTAACATACTACTTTTTCAAAATCAAATTTATATATTTATTAATTTAAATCAAAAACTTATTTTTCAAAACCATAAAATCAACCCGATCGACATTCACGACTGACAATTTCTGGCGATTCTACTGAAGACTAGTTCTTCTCCCCTTCAATGACTAGATGGTTTTATTGTCATAAATTAGTAGCATGCACATGCCCTTCATGGACCAAGGTGTCACTCTTCCGTTAGCATACCTCACTCATTTCTACCTTGGGCAGGTATAGTAAAATCCACTTAAATTTGAGAGCCACTATTTAGACACCCCAAAACAGGGAGGTTCTGGGATTCTCCCACCTTTTAAGATTGAGGCGCACCCCCAATAAGTGTTAGCTTAGGAGAGGATTTATCGAGGTGAGTTCAGTGCAAATTTCACCCTTCCCCTTTGATTTGGATTGGGTCCTTTGCTTTTCCTTCTTCCTCTCTCATGGCTAACTTATTTTTAGCAAATTATGCCAATTTTCTAGTTCTGAATCCATTTTCTTTTAATAACAAGTGAATTAAAGCCGATATTCTTAAAAACATAAATGAGACGTATTCAAACATTTTTTGTTGCAAGAGTTCTTCTCTTTTTTCCAAAGTTAATTTTCATTTTTTCAACTGGGATGGACTTGGCTGTGAATAAGAGGGAGCTGCACCATGTAGCAGTCATTCATTTTGGATAAGGATTTGTGAGTAATGACATAAAGTTTGGAGATCTTTCCCTCGTCGTGTTGAGACTTAATGCACTTTAAACTGTTGAACTGATAGTGGAGTTCAACCTAAGGCCAGCTCAGTAAGTCTTGTCCCTGAAGAGAGCATTAGTTTAGAAGAATTCTACTAATTTTGTGAAGCTTGATTGAATTGGAGAGGTACCTCCAGGATGGTAGTCGCTACCCTCGCTGGTCTAGTCGTCACTGCACCCATCACCCTTCCTGCCCAAATCAAAGGAAAGGGTGTTCAAGTGGATGATGAACATGTTACCATAAAAGGATCAACTTTTTTCACAACCCCTTCTATGTTTGAAATAGGATCGAGTTCTAGGTCCACAACTTTGACCATAACACAAAGAGGAATTAGAACAGAAGAGTTGCTCAGATGAAAAGGGTGAAAGTTACTGAGTATGTGGTCCCTATAGAAGATGTAAAAGACGAGTTTGGATTACCTGAGACGTCACCATCGTTGAGAGGAACCGGGATACTAAGAAGATTTCTTGTACACTATCTCGTCCTTCCCACTACGAGGGTCGGAGGGACAAGAAAACCAAGATTATGCCAATAGCTCAATTACAAACTATAATAGAGAAGTTATCAATGCATGAAAATTGTTCAAATGATATTCTCAGAAGAATAGGATGTGTACCCTCTAAAGCCCACGTTGGACCAAAACTAGTTTCTTAAGAGAAAACCCATTCGCCAAGAAGAGAATCGAGGAGAGATGATGGATCGTCTATCATAGTGTATAGTCTGCATGATAGGCCTCACACCACTCATCGAAGTGTTTGTACCACTGACAGACCATCTGGCCCTAGGTTATTGGCACAAAAGGAGATCGTGTTGTGACCCAAGATTGTCGTGTTGGTAACTACCAAAAGGAGCAAGGTCAGAAGTTTTGTGGAGGGTCTCAAATTTGAGGAGATCTTTGCTATCTCATGAGAGAAGATTTAACCACCACCCAGGGATCTAAAGACCCTTAAAGGAAGTTCCATTGAAGCAACATTGGAAAAGCTAAGGACAGATCTTAAGTTATTGTCTCAAGAAATAAAAGATAAGTTCAACGAAGATGAACAAGAAGATTTGCCCTATTATATGGAAGTGGAGTATGCCGAAAAAATTATTGTCGAGCCTCAAGCATTTTCATCTCTACGGGAGGCTTAGACACTCGTAGTGTTTGAGTGTTTGATGACCCAGAGACATTATAGAGACTCTTTCCGCATAGAGAGGAGATAATATAGTCTTTTAAAGATGAAGTAGTTGGTAAAATGTTCCATTGTCTGATGAAGAGAACCAATTTAAAGTTGCGAGAGAGTAGGATGCTAGAGGAAGTGGATAAGAAAAATCTTTTGATGTACAACCTGTATCACAGAATACTAGGGCATAAAATAGAGGACTGCTTCACTTTTAAGAACTGCCTCAAGGTTAACTTCAAGATAAGGAACATAATGATCCTGAAGGAGTACATGAAAAAATTTGAAAGAGATTCTGTTAATGTCATTTCGGCCGATCCTATCATTCTGATCAACATGTACACGACTGTTGATGAATAGAGTACAGCATGGGAAAAGTACTCAAGAAATATGCTACAATAGATTTAGACAGCTTCGGTGTATGCTTTAACTCTGATTTTGAGTCCTCCCCAGCTAGCACTTTCGATTGCAGTTGAAGAACCACCTCGGAAGGAGATGACAAAGAAGATCATGGAGGAAAAGGAGTCTGAAAACCCAAAGAGTATACTAGGGGCTGCTTTTCCCAAGATGGTTGTTATTAATTTATGGGAGAAATCCCTCGAACCTCTAACTTTGAATGATTATTTGTTTGCACCCAAGGGGTACTATGATGATAAGAGTTTTGATGTTGGTTATGTCTTGATTGCTTCTATCAATAACATAACTAAGAACAACCAACCTAATCTGGATCTTGATTTCAATTGTAATTGTAATTCTTAAATTGAACAAAAACTCAACGATCAGTATGAGGAGGGTGCTGATGAGGACGGTTACGATAGCTCTAGAAGTGACATACTTCTTTGCTAATTCTGAGGACCACCTATCAAAATTAAACTTAAACCCTCAAAGTCTGAAACTACTCAGGAAGAGCCAGTTGTTCCAGATTAGGAGGAAACAATACAAAATCAGCATAGAATTTGGAAGAGATAACAAATATCAACTTAAGAAGTGAAAAAGTTCTACATCTGAGAATGGGTCTGAAGGATAATACAAAACAGATGGATATTCAAGGTGAGCCGACACTGCTAGAAATAGAGATACCCGCTCGGGAAGGAATTGAACAAAGCAGTAAGAATATAGTGGAACAAACTGTGTTAGCCCTTCTTCAAAAGTTTCTTGTCAAACTAAGAAGCTACGATGCTCTGATCCAGTCAAAGGAGATGAGGGAAGCTCTAGTTAGGGCCTTTGCTCAATCGGCCCATAATTTCTTGGATGAGGTATGCTCGTTAAGAGAATGATATGGTGTTACCTTCATGGACAATAACTTGTTGCTTCAAACAGCAGACCATAACCGACCTTTGTATATCTCGGTTATCATTGACAAGTTTACAGTCTCTAGAGTGTTAGTTGATCCGGGAGCATCTTTAAATGTGATGAATCTTCACACTTTAGCCTACTTGGATATTGATGCTTGATACCTCAAAAATGACAAAATGTTATTAAGAAGCTTTAATCAGAGGGAAGAAGAACTATTGTATCAATAACATGACCTATGGTGATTGGTGATCTCACAAAATTCCACATAATTGACTCGCAAACATCATTCAATGCCCTACTGGGTCGACCCTGGATCCACGAGTACCAGATGGTTTCTTCATCGCTGTACTAGTGTATAAAGTACTATGAAGGTAGTCAATAATGATGCATCAAAGGAGATTTAAAACCATTTTCTGTGCATGAAATTGGTATCCTTGAAGATGCTGCCTACTACACACCACCAAAAAAGATAGTTTTCTCTAGAAACACTGCGCCAGGTAAGGTAAAAGACTTGGAAGAGAGAAAATATGACTAACATCCGATTCTAGTTCAACAGTCCCTCACCACTCCCTTGCGGTGAGATATTGAAGGTTTCTTTGTGGCTCACATCTGAGGTTGAGGCCGGGAGCAAGGTCAAGGTAGAAACGATGGGAGAATTGGATAAAAGAATTCAATGATCAATATTGGTCAAGAAGATAGTTTTGAGGAAGAAGAAATGATGAAAGAAGTGATGATGATAAATCCAAAGACGCCCTAGTTCAAGATTTCTATAGAAGATGAAAAAAATGAAGAATACAAATCAAAGTATGACATGTTAACAACTATGTATAGACTGTGCCCCTAACTCTAATCCATTATAATAAGGTCATGGTTTGGTTGTTAAGGAGGTACTTGGTGTTGATGTCAAAGCAATCAAGTTCTACTGTGGTTCTCCTTCTTCCAACCCTAAAAATGATGTAAAAATCAAAAATGTTGCTTTATCTGAATTAACGGAACTTCCATTTGAGTGGTATTCTTCTTATGTTTAGAAGTTAATTCAACATGGTATCGTACCTAAGCAATGCTCAAAAGACCGATCAAACCACTTTGAGAGATTATGGGGCAATACAAACCAGCCTTTCAGTTCAAAAAATGTCTTGGGTTGGGCACGGTAGGATTAGCGGATAAAATAGAATTTTGCCTAGTTTTTACCAATGAGCCTATTGAAGATTTCTTGGATGCTTTAGAAAACCTTAAATTTTCTCCAGTCAAAGATGTACCACCAGAGCTTTAAGAAGAAATCAAATCAACAATTAACGAGCTAAGAGAAGTTAACTTAGGTACTAGCAAAGAGCTTACACCATCCTTTGTTAGCACCTTGCTCAGTGAAGAAGACTCTGCCAATATAGTCAAATTGTCAATGGAGTTCAAGAATTATTTCACATAGAGTTATGAGGAGATGCGTGGATTAGCTCCAGAGGTTGCAGCTCATTTGTTGTGATTGGAACAAGACGTTATTCCAACCATACAAGCTCCCAGAAGAATGCGTCAGGAGATTGTGCAAAAACTCATATCAGAAGTCATAAAATTAATAGACGATAAGTTCATCCATGAAGAACAACACCATAACTAGTTGGCCAATGCGGTGTCGGTTAAAAAAAGTATGATCAGATTTAAGTGTTTGTGGATTTTAGAGATTTGAACAAAGCATGCTTGAACGATGAATTTCCACTACCAATTCCAGAGTTGAAGTTTGATATTACATCGACCTACGAGATTTTCTCTTTTATGGATGGATCGTTCGGATACAATGAGATAAAGATGGCACCAAAAGATGAGAATCTCACATCATTCAGAAAGATGATTGAAGTGTATTGTTACACGACAATGCCATTCAGATTAAAGAATGACAGTGCAACTTATCAATGATCAATGACATGAATCTTTAATAATCTCATTCATAATCAAGTTGAATGTTATGTGGATGATGTGGTCATCAAGAAATTGAAATAGGATCATTTGTATGATTTGAGATATGTCTCTGAGGAGCTACGATAGTTTAATCTTAAGATGAATCCCTTAAAGTGCGCCTTCGGTGTGACGTTCGAGAAATTCTGAGGGTTTGTTGTTCATCACCGCATGATCAAAATTTATACGCAGAAGAAGAAATCTATCTTAGAAATGCCACAACATAATAACTTTAAGAAATTGCAATCATTTCAAGGGAGGTTGGCATATCTCGAACGCTTTATCTCTAATTTGTCAGGTAGGTGTCAGCTTATTTCTGCTTTGGTCAAGAAGGATGCCAAGTTCACTTGGGATGACAAATCTCAATATGCATTCAAGAACATTAAATAGTATTTGATGATGCCTCATATCTTAGCATTCTTTATCTCTGGTAGACCGTTTATACTTTATACCATGGCATTAGATGATTGTCTCGGAGCACTGCTAGCCAAAGTTAATGATGAGGGTAAAGAAAATGCTCTCTACTACTTGATTATCATCTAATTCCGATGGAAGTAAAGTATCCTCTAATTTAGAAGCATTATTTGGCATTGATCTTTGCCGCCTAGAAGATAAAACACTACAGGATTTCTCACAACATCAACCTGATTTCAAAGCTTAATCCTCTGCAATACTTAATGACCCAATAGACACTTTTCGAAAGATTATCTAGGTGGTTAATGATATTATTGTAGTTTGATATAACTTCTGTTTCTCTTTGAACCGTGGATGGACAATTTTTAGTAGATTTCCTCACAGTTCACCCTTTACCGACAAAATCTCCTCTCAATGACAATTAGTCAGATGAGCAAATAATGAATTTAGAAGACCCTAATGCTCAACGTTGGGAGATGTACTTTGACATAGCTTCATCGGCACAAAAAAATAAAGAATTGCAAATGATAGTGCTTGAAAAAGTAGGGATTGGTTTAATCTTCATTATGCTAGAATGAGGAATGCTGAGGTACTCTTACCATCTCAAAGAATCATGTACAAATTACAAAGTAGACCATGAAGCCCTCATAGCTGGACTGGAATTAACCATTTCAATGGGGATAACCAACATCAATCTCTACGGTGAATCGCAGTTGATCTTACAACTAATTTTGGGTAGTAGAATATTTTGAAACCCAGACTCGAGTAGTATTTTCAATATACAATGAAATTCTTAGAGCAGAGTCCCAATGTAACACCATACAAGTTTCTCAAATGAAACAATGCCCTTGTAGACACTTTTGCAAGAATAACGAGGGAGTTTGCAAGTCCATGAGAGGATTTTGTTGAAATAGTGGTCCCGGATGTTTGGTTCTATCCCAGATTGACATAGACACCTTGCATAACTTGGGAAATGATAAAGCGGTGATAGCACTCATAGAGAATATAGAAGATTGTTGTCAGCCATTAATAGAATATTTGCAAACAGGAAAGCTACCCGATGATATGTTAGCTGCGCTTAAGATCAAGAGAAGAGCTCTATCGTACACCGTGATGAAGGATGTCTTGTATAGGAGGTCATTCAATTAAATGTGGTTGAGATATCTAAGTGGGTCTGAAGCAAAGAATATTGTCAAGGAGGTGCACGTATGACTTTTCGGAGCTCATCATTTGGGTCTGAAGATGAAAATGAAGATTAAGAGGCTTGAGTACTATTGGCCCGCAATGATGAATGACTACATGGAGGTCACCAAGAGTTATCACCAGTGCCAAAGTCACTGAGTGGTTCTACACCAACCTACGGATATGATGCATCTGTCATCTCATTGGGGCCGTTCGTGAGTTGGGGTAGAGATATTGTGGGCTCCATAAAAACCCCATTTTCCAAAGCTCACTGATTCATCCTCATAGCTACCAATTACTTTTCAAAGAGGACAGAGGCAGTACTACTCAGAGAGGTAAAGGCACATCACATTCTGAATTTTTTCTAGAATCAAATCGTCTTCCATTTTAGGATACCATGCCGAATAATTTCATATAATAGGTCTGCATTCAAGAGTATAAGTATCAATAATTTCATCATGAGGCACGGGATAGATTGGCCTAATTGACAATTTACTACCCGAAAGCAAACGACTTGGCCAAGGCTTTTAAAAATCTTTTGTCCAAATCTTAAAGAAAAAAATTGGATGAAAACAATAGTAATTGGCATGAGTAGTAATTAGAAGTCTTTTGGGTCTACAGAACAACATTCAGATCTCCTACGCAGTCTATACCTTGCGCTCTTGTGTATGAGTTTGAGGCTGCACTCATGTTGGATGTCGATGTGGGGACAGATTTAATGTGAGAATTTTGAAAATATTTTTCAAGATTACAAAATTACACATGGCATATATATAATAAATATGCAATATAATCCCTACAAAAATAATTTATCTTTTAAAACTTTTTTTAAAATTCCAAATCCCCTTAAAAATCAATGCAAGTATACATATCGCTTAAGTAATAAAGTGCTCTAATGGAGTCCTAGATATCAATCCCACAAGGAAGTTGTAAAATCTTAAAAGTAAATTTTAGATTATTTTATAATCTAAAAATACAAAATAAAAGTAAACTAAAGTGTGAAGTTTGAAAATTAACTACTCAAGTGAATACTTATTAAAATGTAAATGTAAGACTACAAAAGTTAAACTAAACTAAATACTAAACTTTCAAAAGTGTAATTATGAAAATCAAACAAAGTTTTTTTATGATAGAAAATTCAAATTTAGGAAAACATCCTTCCACTTTACAATGAGTACATGGATTGTGAAGAAATTAAAATCATTTGAAAAAGTATATAAAAACTATTTTGCGCCAAATTGGAGCAATCCTAATCTTTACCCTCTTTCGAGTGCTATAAAGAATATTGATTAATCCAGAGTTTGGTCTCTAATTCCGTTGTTAGGCTGGGAGGATAACATTTGCCACTCCAGGGCTCCCACTACTCCCTCACTTGAGGGCTAACAATCTCTCATTAGTTTCCAATCAATTGGACCAAATTGGGGATTTTAATCTATCACCTTAAAATCTCCAATTATGCATCCAACAAACTATTTTTCTTTATTTATTTCCACCAAATCTCATGAATGACTTACTCTCCAATGAAATCAAATGTAATTCTACCTATGTTGTAGAAATCATATCTCATTTAAGAACATATGTCTTTCAACAAATTTTAATATTTCTATTGGCCAGATAGAAAAGTAAATGAAGATAGGAGTTCAAATCATCACAAATTATTAACATTTAAAACCGTAGATAACAAAATCTATTCTTCACAAAACCATATCTCAAAGTAGGGAGAAGGATAATGAAGCCTACTCAGAATTCAAGAGAAGGATACGTGATACACATAAAATATATAGTGTTTTTAGACACATTTTTATACCTAGTTTTGAGGTATTGTGCTTTAATGGAAGGTATTTTTGTGTTTTTCTTGTAGATACAAGTAACAATGGAAAAAAAAGCTTAAAGAAGTGAAAAAAGACCAAATTTAGAGCAAAAAGTGAAAAATTATGCAAAAGGTTTTGGCATCTAAGTGACAGATCCACCGCTTCAGCACCGGTTAAACAGAGAAAGTCGAACCTAAGTGCTGAGACCCTGCACTTAAGCACTAGTGGTAGTTACTAGATGAGTAAAATCAGTTTTCACAAATTTCAAAGAGGTTTTTTAGGCTCCCATTGGCTTAGTAAGTGGTTGTAACCACCTTAGACGAAAATTATCATGAAAGGATACATCTCTTGGGCAAATACATTGAATAAAGACACATTTTGTTAAGATCTTAAGGCACCTCTTGGAAAACTTCAAAAGAAAGAAGAGAGGACTTAGAAAAGAGTCCTGAAAATATTGGCAAGTTTTGAAAGTTCTTCTTTGGGGAGTTAGTTTGGAGAGATTTTCAGGAACCACTTTTTATTTACTTTATCTTTTTTCTTATTTTATTTTGAGTGATTGTAAAAGAGAAGTGATTCAAAGGAACTTCAAGAGTTAGGTGGAGGACGTGAGATAAGCTTTTATTTTTTTGTTTTAGATTACTTTTGGTTATAATCGAGTCTTGTTGTTGGTTTGACAATGATTTCTTCTTTTAAACTAAAGTGTGGTTTTATTTTCTCCATAGATTCTGAGTAGTTTTCTTTATCTTTCTTCTTAAAATGATAAGTAATTAAGCTTTGGATGGAAGTTGTGGAGAGTCATGATCTTTAATGATGGAAAAAGTTGTGATGATTTAAATCCA
>NEWO01000717.1:1502-18695 GCA_003013225.1 Phalaenopsis aphrodite
CGGTTGAAATGGTGCTGGACTTCAGTTCCTTCTCAAAGCTTCGAACTCTCTTCATCAAGCCTCAAGCTCTCCTCTCTCTCTCATGAGAGAGGTGAGGTTCTATGAAACAATTAATAATAAATATGAAACACTTTCATGAGATGATTGAGAGAGCTTCTCTTGATCAGAGAACCTTTGATGGATATTTGAGGATCTTAATGATGTTGGAATAGATATTTGAGGGTCTTAATGATGTTGGAATTGAGTGATCTTAGGCTAATTGGATTTATTTTATCGAGCCGCTCGATTTGAACATGAGCTCACCATATGCAACATTTGTTTTTCCTTCCAAATATTTACGAACAGCTTCCAAAATGGTTTAATGACTTGACAGGGACTTGATTTGACTCAAATTGGACAAATTTTGAGATCATTGGGCCCGTCTAGTTGAGCCGACCACTTTGATTGTAAGTTTGATGAAATCAGAGCTCTGAATTTCTTTTTATTAAGATTTGAACATTTCTTGCTCAAAAAATTGCCTCGAGATCTGTATCATAACTCGAGATTTGTGTCAGATGATAAAAATTTGTCATGACCTCATGTTTCATATTGTTTCTTTTATTGATTGACCTGTGAAAAATTTAAGACCTTTATGCATTTATACTATGACCAATGAAAAACTATTTTGGCAAAGGTAAATGAAAATGGCCACCATAATACCCTTAAATATCTTGCACCCTCTATCTATTTCTTGTTTGTCAACAAAAACAAAATTTTGCAAACCAAAATAATTGGTGAAGAACCTTTAAAAATGGACTGTATTAGAACCTTCAATATATAAAAATTGTGCTTGCATGGTCAACTCTAGAACAAATTTAATTTAGGATTCAATCTCTTTTATTATAATTTATAGAATCATGATTCAGCCAAAACATTTTATTTATGGTGATGTAGCCATATATCTATTTGCATTTATGATTTAGGTCATTTCATCCTTATTATTAGAAAGTTGAACCAAATTAAACACTGGAATGCATGGTTCTTCTTTAATACTATACTGCATTAACAAATCTGTTGCCGAGCCTTCACTCGTTCCTCATCGAAGATCTCCTCGTTTCTTCGCAGGTACGCATGGGAGATCCATATTGTAATCGTGCCAAAACAGCGTCGATTGTCCTAATTACGCTTTTTTTTTTGGTTCTTAATTTGACTTTACCTTCGATTGTCCAAGCAAAGAATTCAAAATTGCAGGGCAAGAAATAACGTTCATATAGATTTTCATTCTCTAGTTTTCGGAATTTTTTACGATTAATCGCATTTTTTTTCTTGCGAACTTTTGGATTGTTATGTGATTGATGTTCTCAGATTCGTAGGGATTCCGGGAAGCTCGCGGTTGCAAACTCGCAATAGGAGTGGAGGCCGTAACCGGATCCAAACGCCGACTTTTGTGGTATGCTTTGAATTATCGGAATGTGAAAGTAACTTTCCCTTTCTGTCTCTTTCGATGTGGCTTTTTGTTTTGCAGCTAGAAATTATTTAATGGATATTTATTTTTCTTTAAGATTGTTTTCATTTAAATTTTATTACAAAGTTGTATGTAATAGATTTTTTCCACTTTATGTGTTTGTCTACCTCTTGTTTCTTCAACGATGTCATGTTCTTGGATTCTGTTTGTTGAAGGTCATTGTTCCTTACCTTTTAGGTTTTCTTTTTGTCTAATTTATAAACTTATTTTTGGCAAGTTTACATACATACCACCTTCTTTATTGTTTTTTTTTTTTTTTGGGAATATGAGGGACCCTCCAAATAATTCTTTATAAAATGAGGTTAGACAGCACAATCACAAGTTTCAATGACGAGTGTAACACAAAAACCTGTGAGGTTACAAAGCAATACTGCCTAAGCAAGTGAACCTAAAAATCTCCAACATGCTTTCGAGTCAGATTCAATCCAGGATAGTGAGTATACTGAACCCATAACGGATGTGATGCTGCAACCCTTACGGAGGAACCTAAAAAGCATACAATTGTAACAGAAAGAGAATGGTGCTATCAAAAAGTCAGAATTCTATAACTGTAGTTCTGGTAGACCTTCCCCAAACAGAATCCAAAAGAACTTTACCAAGAAATTTATGTGACAGAATAAAGATTGTAAATATGGTCTCAGTGATCACATAAAACAAAAAGTGAAAGTTAGCAACAAGGATTAAAACAATAAGAGAAGCAGCTATAAGATGGAGAGAAGTCTTATAGCTGCCCAAGCTACAAATTGAAAAAAATAATTGCCTGAATTTACACCTTCTACTCTTGTATCTGACAAGATTTTTAATGTTATAGACAACTGAATTTATATTGGAATTTTCATTTCCTTGAAGCCATAAATAATGAGCAGAGACTTGAACAGCTAGAAAAGAAAAAAGTCTAGTGATTTTGCATCTGACTGACTCAGCATGAACAAATTATTGTTCAATACTAGAGCCAATGTGAAAGAGGGAGCCTAGTGGGGTGATCTTTTGCAGAATATGAAAAGCAGAAAAGCATTCAAAAAGGAGATGAGCATGATTTTCAGAACAGTTCTTGCAGAAAACACATGTATTATTCATGTTGAGATCTCTGGCTACTAATCTGTCCTTTTTAGTTAAGCTCTAAATTAGAATTTTCCATGTAAAAGTGGCATATTTGAGGGAGAATCTTTTGAACCAAAGCTGTTTACTCCAACGTAAAACAGGAAAATCATTATAAAGGAAGTTGTGACATAGTTGTCTTTCCCGATCAACACGAGAAAATCCAGGATCCATAACTATGATTTTGTTAGTGGAATTTATGCAATTAAAAAGGACAGAGAGATTAGCGGGAAAATTTGTTTCTTTGCAAAATATAATTGAGACAACCAAACCAATCAAAAACAATCCCGCAATATTTTTCATTGAGAGAGACTCCCTCCAACTAAGGGCCAAAAAAAAAAAGATATGTGTATGTTGCTAGTAACCTTAAAAGTTATGCCATTTCTAATGCTCTTAGTGGTATTGATTAATTCCTTCCAGAAAATAGAAATTTTGAATAGAGAACCATAATGTGTGAACTACCATTTAGATAAGAAATTTTTAGAATTGAAAGTTTCCAAATGAGCTTAGCTTTACGTAAAACATAAAATTTTTAGATTGGGTAGGCCCAACCCTCCACATTGTTTCGGCCTGGCAATATTATTCTAGGAAATTGTATGCAATATGTTATTTGAGCTACCAAGAAGTAGGAATTTATTTATATAAGATGTGATACTCTTCTTAAGGCCCTTAATAATAGAGGTAGCGCTGAACCGGTACGATAGAAAGCTCCAAATAGTACTTCTCATTTATTAAAACCTTTCCACAAAGGATAATAATCAATGTTTCCAGTCATTTAAAATGTCAATAATCCTTCAAGGATATGAGGACAAGTATAAGCTGTATTTTTGGAGTAGTGAGTGACAATTCTAAGGTATTTCTAGGGCAAGAATTTCTCAGAAAAACTAAGTGTTGGACTAATTTGTAACTTCCTGAAGTCAGAAATAGATTTGGAGAAACAAATGAAAGATTTTATTGAGTTTCTAAAAGTCAGATAGTGTATTGAATAGCCCAACTGTTGTGATTATATTTGTTTTACCAAAAACTAAGAAGTCTTTAGCGTATATGAGATGCTTTATGTTTTGGAACATATCATTATTTGCTATAATGTTCTAATTGTTATATAGTAAGCATGAGAAAACATCCATAATGATGGTAAATAAACACGATTAGAGGAGGCACCTTGTATTATCTCTAAAGTGGTAGAGAAAAATCATGATGCTCATTATTAATAATGATTGAAAACAAAACACTTTTGTGAAGGAAATATTCCAACCAATAAATTTAGATGGAAACCAAGCTTTTCCATAGTTTCATATAGAAAATCCCTTTTAAAACTATCATAGGCTTTCCTCAAATCAATCCTACCATTTAAACTTTTGGAATTGTTAGTAGAGTTAAAAGAGATTTATTAGCCAGAATGATATTATCAGCAAGCGTATACCATACACAAAAGCCACTTGGGCAAAATGAATAATATTTGACAAAAAAAGGTTTTATTCTATCATCATGAAGTTTTGCAATAACCTTGTATATAGTGTTGCATCAATAAATTGGGCTATAGATATTAAGCTCTTTAGCTTGAGGACTTTTAGGGATTAAGGTTAAGGCTATATGCTTGATTCTGTTTGGTATAAGAGAAGAGGGAAGAAGGACTCTTATAGCTTTAGTATAGTGGTTCTCAATAAGATCCCCACAATCTTTAAATTTTTTTGAAGATAACTCAGTAGGGACTAGGCTTTTATCTGAGGTAATGGTTAAGAAGGCATGCTTAATTTTCTCCCCTGAAAAATCATTCATGAGGCAAGTAGCCTCAAGAGTAGTTGAGTTCTTTTGTTGGGAGCTGTATAGAGTTAAAAATAATAGAATTGGGAAATTAAAAAGTTTAGTAAAATAACTGATAGATTTAGCTGCAACATCTTGTTAGCAATTAAGGGAATCACAATTAGTGGATAAATCTTTAATGAAATTCCTTACTCTCCTCCATTTAACTTTTTGGTAGAGAAATTTAATTTCGTTCTCTTCTTTAGAAAGCCGTGATCATTTTGCCCTTTACTTGCTCTACTTAGCTTCATAGGAGAGAGATTCAGTTAGTTGATTTTGAGCCTTTAGAGTAGTAGAGATAAGATTCTTTTATAAGGGGTTCGAACCTAATTGAGAGTGAAATTGTTATAAGAAGGCTTTGATTCCAGCAATAGATGTAGAAACGTAGCTAAAAGAGTTCCAATGAGATTTCTGTATAGCCATTTTGACACTTTTCAATCTATTGCATATAGAAAATAAAAGATCACCACTCATAGGTATGTGCCAAGCCTCTTCCATTATTTTCCTAAAATTAAGATTGGAACTCCAATAGTTTTAATATTGAAATATGCGTTTTGGAGAAAAATCTGTCCCCCAAACAGATAATAAGAGGTGAGTGATTTGAAGTTAGATCTTCCATAATTTTATAGCTACAGATTTGATCGTGAGAAAACCTTAAATCATTCCCAAAGGCTCAAAGCTTCTAATGGGATTATGTATTTGCTTGTTAAATCAGTTGAATGCCAAACCATAATTAAAAAGCTCCAAAAGCCCAACATCATGAATACAACTACTGAAATCCACCATTTTACTTGGGTTTGTAGTAATCCTCCTACATTGTCTCTAGAATTCACTATGTATTTAAAGCTCCCACGACTGTTTATGGTAGAGAAATAGAAGTTGCTAGGGTGGTAAGGGCTTGGCACAATGATTTCCTTATAATAGCTCAATTATCTGCATAAATAAACATAATAAAAAAGTTAACAAAAGGCGAAGAAGAAATAGAACTATTAATATAATGTGGTTGTATATCCAAAGATTTAAAATCAACAAAATCAGAATTCCATTTGACCCATATGCGCCCATTCTGTAATTAATGGAAGTTATGAATTGATTGCTCATTAGGGAAAATAGAGAAGGGTCTTTTAGAAAGGGGGTCAGAGAGGGAGGTGAGGCTGAGCTATATCCAACTAACAGAGCAAACCAAGTTTCTGTTCTTCAACAAACTTCTTGCTATCAGTGATTCTTATTTCACAATTAAAACCCCCGACATTCCAAATTGCTATTTTGGAAACAAGCATCATTGAGATTTGCTAATGTTTGATCACACATTGCCCTTGTGCCATCCTTTCTTTGCTTTGGAGGCCCCTGCGGGGAGAGAGGGGGTGTAGAGGTAAGACTATGTATAGACGAGAGAGTGAGAGAGATCAGTGTTGGGAAGTGGTGAAGAGGAATAAAATGTTTGAGAGGTTACAAGGGGTTTTAGGCTCCACAGTGGGGGAGGATGATGCAGTGACAGGGGGAGTTGTGTTTGTCTGGGGGGAGGGAGGAGGTTTTATTGGAGGGGAAGAGGAAGAGGAGTTATTTGCTAGGAGAGGTGCATTGATGTTAGGGTTTGGTGTGTTATTGAGAGGGGGACAGAGGAAGTGTTAGGGGTGGGGAGATGGTTTGGGTTTGAGCACATGTTAGGGGGGATGGTTCTGATGGAGCTATGCCTACAAATGCGATGTTTGTTTGGATTTGTCCTGTATACGCTTCTACTTTAGAAACGAGGAAACATTGGGGCGAGGGCGACGGAGGGGGATTTAGGGTAGAAAGAATTTCATCAGCAAATGTGTTGCAATTTTAATATGGATTTGGTATTCATTCAAAAATGATAGATTGAACAATATCCTTGCCATTGACAGTTAGGGTGATTGAGTTTGACATGATGGAACTCGTTTGAATTTGAACGCTAACTCTAGCAATGGTAAGGCTTGACCCTTTAGTTGTTTCGGATGTTTGACCCATGATTTTGGAGATACCACTTTTAGATAAGAGACACATTGGTAGGTTCGGGAGTTTGATTCATATAGGAATTTCTTGGAAAAATTTCTCGATCGGTTGAAACAAAGGAGTATATTTTCTTAACCATAAAGGTTTTACAATTTAAAAACGAGGCCCCTATCCAAAACCATTTCATAAATAATCTTCAAAACATGAGAAATTTAAAAGAATAAAACCTTTAGATAAAGAAATAAAATCAACCGCATCTTTTATTTTCCAGAGCTTTGAGATATTCTATAAGAGGTTACCATAAAATAGCCTTTTGCTAATAGCATAGCCCATAAGCGCCAGATTCCATCTTTTTGGATCTTCCTGCACTTTAGCCAAAAGGAAAGATATTTTTGTCTTTAAAGGGAGTTATATAAAAAAAAATTGGAAGCATAAGAGCATGGTAGATGAGATACGATAAGGCCCTTCCAGTCAAAAGAAGGTGGAAGGCCAAAAATGGAGCCGAAAGAAGCAGACGGGAGAGGGAGAAAGTCTTCCATGACCAAAGAAGCAGAGGGGCAAAGCCCCTCAGCCAAGAGAAGACTAGGAAAACCTTGAAGATTGAATGTTTAGATCAGTGAGGGAAGGAGAAAATGAGGGGGCTTAATTCTTTTGTTTCTACATCTAAACTTCAATTTTTACATATATGTAACTTTACGTATGCATAAAAAGGTGTATTTCACTTGTTAAAAATTTAAAATAACGACATTTTTATTTGAAATGAAAGATTTTGGCAGTATAAATGTAAATAAGTAAAGTTACGTGTTAGATATGTAAATGCATAGAGATTGGGTGGTATGTATGTAAATTACCCTTTTTTATTTCATGTTTTGAACCAAATTTTTTTGAGAATTGTTGAAATCAATTAATTATTGTTTTGAGAAGTTATTTTATTTAAAAATACAAGCTTGTTTAATTGTCCATGCACCTGGCTTTGGTATATGTAAGTGGTAAAACCATTAATTTATGGAAATTTTTTTTGTCACGAACTTGTGATTTGTTATCTTCATTGTGCTAATAATTTACTATTTTCGGAGTTCATTGATTTTTATTAATGATACAAGCCTTATTTAGAAGATTTGAAATCTACAAACTTATTTTTCTTCGACATTAGTATGCATCTTTTATATCATCATCATCACTATTATTATCAATTTATGTTTTATATGGGGTAGTCTAATTGAACCCTACATTTTATTCTTGATGATTTTCATGTGATAATAAATGCGGTTTATGAAGTTCTTATTTTATTGGTGAAGTCACCTTTGCCCTACTATTTTGCTCTTCTCATCTCTTTCTTATTTATTGATTCTTTCTGTCTTATTTGTTCATCTTCTACACTATATTAAATTGTAAACATGCAAGTATAAGTTTTCGACATCCTTGCCTGAAAAATTTTCTTGTAAAATAAGTTGTCTAATACAATTATTTTTTTTACTATTTTTCCTAATTTTATAAATTCCATCCTTACACTCTCATTTTGTCACTCTTAATCTAATAGGCAAGCACTCGAGTTCATACATAATCATCATCCTCTTTACCCAACTTGACATAGGATATAGAAAATGTTGTCTTATTGTTGCTTAAAAAGAAAACCATTCCACTCAAATATTCTTCTATAACATTGTACCTTGAAGGTTTTTTTTTATTTTTCTAGTTTTCTAATGATATAAAATTCATTTTACCATAAAGGTTATTTCTCCATTTATTCACTCAATTGTAACTCTATAAGTTATATTTTCATCTATATACTTAATGTTTTGTGTGATAGAACTAAGGTCTCTAAGTCTGTAACAAAATGGCAATATCAATTCTTAACTTTATTGATTTCTTATTATTAATTTCGTGTACTTAGCAATTGTAAACAATTAGCTATTATTTTCATTGAACCTAAGTCTCTTCATCTTTTAAATTTTATTCTCCATTGTTTTAATTTCACGTAGGATTGAATAAATCTCTGCTATGAAAATATCATGATCACTACTAGCCTTTTCTCAATTCCTAATAGCTAACACGGGGGTGGTTTTTTTATAATATCTACTATAATCATCTTCATGACTAATATTAAAATTTTATGACTTGATGCTCATACTTGTTGTGGCGATATTATGATTGGTTCTCTTGGTTACACAAATTTATTTTAAATTACCTTAACATTCTTACTTCACTTTTCACTTTTAAACCTCCCAAGCATTTTTTCCGAGAGTGGATCATTCATTCATCTTTTCATGTTCAGTAAAACCATATGATCCATTCATTTTACTGAATATCTTCAATTAAATAACCTAGGATGAATAATTTCTCTAAAAGTTATTCTTTTTTATAAAACCAAAGTGATTTTCAGCTATGATGGAATCTTCCTTACTCAGTGTTTTTATTATCTCCCATGATTTCATTGTATTTTCACAAGCTTGAGTACCGCATGGTTACTAAATTTGAATTGATACTAAAGAGAATTTTCTCCAACCATTAGATGTCCACTTGTGAAAAATATCCTCATTTAGGTGTGAATGGATTAAATCGTTCTATCTGAAATGAATTTTTCTCTTGCTTGAATTTGTTACTCATGTATCTTATAGCATTCTTTTATTTTTTTATCTTTCACAGCTTCCTTTTTGTGAACGTCCAAAGGACTTCTGCTAGGGAAATGACATCTGAGAGGGACGTGTTTAGCATATCAGGACCTATTCACCTGAGCTCTTCTTTAAACTGGTATGTTCTTTGACACTTGCTCTGCCATTAGTGCTTTGAGTTTATGTTTCACACTACTTGAAATCGAACAGTTGATAACCGGCACCCATCCATTTCTCTTCATGNTGCTCTGCCATTAGTGCTTTGAGTTTATGTTTCACACTACTTGAAATCGAACAGTTGATAACCGGCACCCATCCATTTCTCTTCATGAATATTGATGGCTGAATTATCGTCAGTTTAGTATTTGTATTCTTTTCAACTCTTGTGTTGTGTTATTGTACCATATTGTAAAGCAGATGATTGTCTGGTAAAATTATTATAAAATTTTGTTTTAAAATTTGATAAGCTTTGTGGCTTTGCAGAAGCTTTTTGATGCACTGAAACAAATTGATTGAATGACTAAAACATGCATCATTTGAATTTCATGCAATTATATTAAGTATGTTTTATTAATACGATCTTATTTAATACATAAATTATTAAAACTATTATTAAATGATTTAATTAGATAAAAAACAAAATTCATCAAGAGTATTTATGGGATGCTGACTAAACTACATTCCAAGAAAACTAATTTTTAGCTTTCATTGATCTTGTCTTATTCATATTTGTTTTTCCAAACACTCAAAAATCTTCAAGGAAGCATGAGCAGACAGCACAAAGTTATGCCAACCAGATTTTGTTGTTAGATTTGTTGCACACTAAATGCTTATCTGCCATGGACTCCTCAAAAACATTCTTTGATCTCTTAAATTTGGCTGTCTAACTTGGATAGAACGAAAAGAAAGAAATCTTCTTCTGGGAGAATGATTTACATGAGTAGATTTTAATTCCTGATTTACCAAGCGTAATAGCTGGTTGGATACAACGTATTTTATTTATAGCTTTGTTCTCTGATTACATTTTACTCGAGCATGACTATTTGATGCTGTTGATTTTGAATTTTCAATCATATATATTTATAGGAAAAGTAAAACTATTATCACATGAAATAAAATCAGTACTTTTTTTTGTTCGTAAATATGAGACATTGTGATGCAAGGGGACGTGGAAGCATTGTCAGTTGATACTTGTTTTCACATTCTGGAAGCGAAAACATCAATGCTTATATATCTCTTTGATCTCAACTTTCAACTACTGTACCACCCAAAACCGGCTTGCAGACACATAAATCTTGTTTTTGTGAGTATCTAGCAGGGAAACTCATCACTGTAGTCTAAATTGCTAGATGGTGCTTTAATACCTGATCACATCTCCCACATGGCAAATCATAAGAGAAGAACATATCACAATCATAAGACCGTTTAGTTTCAATTTAGAAACACATACTTGCATGCTAAAATGAGCATGCCTTGACCAGCTAGGTAGATAGAGATCTACAAATGCTTTGAACATCTTCCTTTTTGTCTTGTTTTGTTGACTAGCTTTTTTTTCTTAAACATATTCATTGTTAACCTCTTAGCGCGAAGGTTTTTTGTTAGGTTAACTCAAACTGTACTTCTCTAAATTTGAATTCTCCAGCTCTTTCCTGATTCAATTGACCATATTAAGATGTCTAAGGCTCTTGTTTGGTTTGAAGGAATTATGCGAAAAAATATGAAATGTAAATAGTAATGACAATGATCAAGGATTTGAATTGAATTTTGTTTTAGCCCGCTAGTTTTGCTGAGGAGATGATCTTGTTAAAATGTATTTTCTTTTTATTGTTCGGTTAAAAGGGAAAATAAGTTTTTTCTCTTTTTCAATTTTTATTTTTTAGGTGAGAACTAGCGTATCAGTCATAACTACCTGATAATTTTTTTCTTCTCGCTTTTTTTCATTAGAGTTTGAAATGAACTATATTTGTAAAAATGTTCTTATTCATATTTCTTAGGTGAGCATTCTTATCTATTTATTACATTGAAATCAACCATCCAATATGCAGATGTAAAGTAAAATGCATTTGCATTCCTCTCTTTTTAAACCAAACAGATCTTTAATGTATTTCGTCCAACTACCTAATATGGTCCTTGATAGTTTTTGGGGGAATAGTGGAAATACTGAAGGTTCAAGCAAAATATTGATGCATTTTGTTAGAAGCCTTGACAAATCAGTAGAAAAGAATATTATTATAGGTGTGCTCAGCACAGTGTTTTCTTCAAATCACTGAATTGCTCATCTTTAGCAGCCTATTTGTATATATTGATTTGTTGGTGCCCAGAATGTGATCTATTTTATCTTTTGCATTAAATAGGAAATGCGCGCATCATCGAAGATCTGTTACTGCCTGTTTGGTTCAGAGTGTATATATCCTAGAGCGTGACAGGCAAGAACTTCGTGATGGGCCAGAAGCACTTGCACCTGCTTGGTGGGAATCCTTCCATTTTGAACTGAGTCGCAAGCTTGTTGATGATGCTGATTTTTCCATCTTTGGTGCTATTTTTGAATATAAGCCTCCAACTTACATTGCTACTATTGCCAATGCTCCAAGGTTTGTCATAGCCTTCCGTGGCACAATCATTAAGGCAGAGTCAGTAAACCGGGATCTCGCACTAGATTTGCATCTGATGAAAAATTCCCTCCATCAGACGACACGATTTGAACTCGCAATGCAAGCTGTTCACAACATGGTTGCAGCTGCTGGAAGCTCAAATATCTGGCTTGCCGGTCATTCTTTAGGGTCGGCTGTGGCTTCTCTTGCCGCAAGGAACATGGCGAGGACTGGCACCCTTCTCGAGGCATATCTCTTCAACCCACCATTCTTCTCAGCTCCAATCGGGAAGATCAAAGATCAGAGGGTAAAGCATGGAATTCGACTTGCAAACAGCTTGGTCACTGCTGGTTTAAGTTTTGTTCTTAAAAGCCGACAAGAGGAGTCTTCATTAGAAGTTCCCTTCGTCGCTTTGTCCTCATGGGTGCCAAATCTATTTGTTAATCCAAGTGATCATATCTGTTCGGAGTATATTGGGTATTTTGAACATCGTAGAAATATGGAGGATTTGGGAGTTGGAATCATTGAGAAGTTGGCAACCCAGAATTCATTGGGGGATATATTCCTTAGAGCAATTGGGAAGGAGTCTGATCCGCTGCACCTTCTGCCATCAGCAAAGTTAACGGTCAATTTAAGCCCCTCTCCAGACTTCAAATGGGCGCATGGTATTCATCAGTGGTGGAGGCCTGATTTACATCTACTAACAAGGACATATATCTATAGTTGATATCTGCCTCAGAAGCTTATACTGTTGCTTCGTTTTTGGGGTTGGAGCAGGAATCAAACATAATTGTCTGATGTTGAGGTATATTCTTTAGAACTCACTGGTGATTTTGAAATTTTAGTGTTGGATTCATGACTTTTAGTTTTTTGTGCAGCTGAAGTTGTGGCATTAGCTACATTGTCTACTCTGTAACGGGAAAGACATTGGGTCATTTTTTCCCTATTATTTGATATTATTTTTGCCTATTTGGTTTCATTTGTTTTTATATTGTATTTATATTATTGTGAGTTTAAGAGGAGTTAAGGTATCGGCTAATGCTGATTTGGCTATTTCAAACATATTGGACTCTCTAACTTTCTCCATTAATGGTTTGTTAGGTCACCTGTAGTGTTTGGGAGCATTCTGAAGGGCATGTAAAGCGATCTCATTGTTTACCAAAAGGTTAAATAGTGTATATTAAGATGAACAACTTAAATAATGTATATATATGCATTGCTAGGTTATTTTCCCAGCTTGATTTTTATATGGGTATGCTTGACTTTAATGCTTTCGAAAATTTTCTGAAAAATCTGGATTCAACGGATTTCCAAGATTGTTTGTTTGCTGTTCTCATTGCATTACTTGGTTTTGAATTCTTGTTAATTAGTTTTAGTGGTGATGTGCCATCAACAAATTTTTATCATCAAGCAAAACTCTCCATTCACTTTGAACAACAGATTTTCCAAATCTTATTTCATGATCATCCAAGCCCCGGGTTTAAAATGTTTATTCAAGTTGAGCATCTCACCACCATGAACTCAATGATGCTTGCAGTAATCAGAGATGTCTAGTTGGAGAACACTCCTTAAGTGTAATTGAAATAAGTCAGGCTTAAACACATGAAATGTAGTAAATAATATTGATGTGTTAATTGAAAGGTTAAACGATCTCAAAGTTTGACACTTACATTGAAAGGTTAAGCGGCTCGTCGAGAGTAATCTAATGTGTCTAAGATCTTTTAATTTTGAGGTAGATAAGATATTTAAATATTAAAAAAAGTTATTTATAATTAAAGAAGTTAATGTGGACTGTCCGATTGACTCTTCAGAAATATTTTTTAAATTTATTAAAATATTATTCTAAAAAATTATAAATAGATACACATTTATTCACTCAAAAGAGTAGAACAAATAAGGACATGTTTACAAAAGCTCAACTCTTGAAGTCCTGACGGTTGTTGTCAATCACTAGAGTTCACTCTCGATTATTAGAGTTTGTTGCCTGCCATCAAAGTTCATCATTAGTTCTCGCCATTAATTGGTAAAATTATGACTTTTATAGCTAATTATTATTATTGTAGTAAAAATTATAGTTCTTATAGTCCGGTTATGACTTTTTTTTGTCAAATTACAATTATAAAATTGTGATTATTAGTTTTATAATCTCATTTTTTTCTAGTTCAAAGAAGAGTGGACATCCGCAGTTCCATTTTTTTAGTGGGTTATTTTAACTAAGCTAGACTTATAATTCTTTTCTTTCCAAGGTTTTCATGTAAAAGATCATGTTGTCTCTTGTAGTTTTATCTCTACTAGAAAATTATACTATGCTAAGGTAAAAGATTTTTTTTGTAGTTAAGAATATTTAGTATGCAACAGTTTGATGTTATTTGTGAGAAGAAAATCTATGAGTCTTTGTTGTTGAAAGTGCCTCTTCATTGACCTTGGAGGACAACAATGTAAAATGGACGTATCACAAAATAAGTTTCTTCAAATTTTACGTGAAACTCGAAAACCAAAATTAGTACAAATGGGTGATATATTTTTACCTCCAAACCAACCACCAATCAGGGATGGCCAGCTGAAGATCACTTGTTAAGAGTCTGTTTGGGACAATTGCTGTTGCTTGAAGAATTAGCTATGGAGCTGCTGAAGAAGATGTTGTTTAAAAACCTGCGGTGGCTATTATCAACTTTTTTTTTATAGTAAGATCGTAGCATTCTAGTAGCCACCCTAGGTAGCAAGATCTAGTGAGAAAACACAACTTTCGGCTGCAGTTTTTTTGGAATGCTGACAAACCACAATTTTTGCCGAAACGAAAAAATTGTGGTATGGAACCACACCAACACCGCACTGTCACTCCAACGCACTTTAAGTGCCTCTTCATATTAAAATTCCTCATCAATCGAGCCCAAGAAACTAATCTTGTAGATATTAATAGTTCTACACATCAATCTTTTGTAGCTAAATTAAATTGCAAACCTCCAACACTTATAGAGAACGTAATTCAACCAATCATGTAGTTCATGATGAACTAGACCAAATAAGTTCTTATTTTCAATGAATTTTTTAATATTACTTATAATAGTATCATTGGAAGGCGTGCTCATGTGGAATCTTCAATAAGAGAATAACCCATATACGAAATAAGATCTTCACTTATTATCTTTGAAGAGACACACATGAGATAGTTTCGATGGGAATCTAGTAGTTGACATGATTCTCACTAGCATGATTTCTTAAGAGCAAGTGGCAAACACATTCTTTGCTTATACCTTTAGAAGGCAAGCTCAAAAGGTAATCTCAATGGAAAGATAGTAGTGGATATGTTCCTCTCTGGAAGGACCCCTTGACGGTTAGTGACAGACACATTTTTCAATTATACCACTAGAAGGCACACCCATTAGGTCTTCTCAATGGAAATTTAGTAGTGGACATAATCTTCACTAGAAATAACTCTAGATAAGTGACATACACAGTCTCCACTTATAACCCATGGAAGACATGCCATAAAGTAGTCTTGATGAAAAGTTATAGTGGGTCTGATCCTGATTAAAATGATTATTTGAGGGCAAGTGATAAACACTATCTCCACTCGTACCTATAAAAGGTATGCTCATGAGGTAGTCTCGATGGAAAACTAATAGTAGACATGATCCTCATTAGAAATATCATTTGACAGAAAGTGGCAAAGAATATCTTTACTTGTACCCCTAAAGACACACCAATGAGGTAGTCTCGATATGAAGCTAGTAGTTGACACAATCTCAACTCAAAAAACATCAAAAGACCATAAGCCTGAGAAGATACTTGAATACTAAAAAAAATTATAATATTTTATAAGTTTCAGATGATATAAATACACTATAAAAATCTCATAAGATTATAATCCTCAAAAAGTAAATGTAAACTAAAAAAAAACTCAGAGATTATATGAACATTAAAAAAATCATAGAAGGTTATAACCCTTAGAATGTTCAAATACACTAAAAAAGCCTCATAAGTTTATAAGACTCAAATGTTACATGCACATTAAAATAATCTCAAAAGGCTATAAGCCTTAAAAGGTATAGGTACTTTAAGAAAATCTCAAATGACTCTTAGCATCAGAAGGTGTAGGTATATTTAAAAAAAATTAGAAGGTATATGCCTCAGAAAGTATATGTACACTAAACTCAGAAGATTATAAGCCTTAAAAAGTGTTAGCCATTAGAGTTAGTTGCTGACCACCAAAAAATATTATTGACCACCACTAGTAATTACTACAGTTAACCATGAATTTTGTAGCCAATTATTGCTATTATAATCATTACCCACCGTTCTTGTCTTATGATTATCAGTTTTTGCAAATCCCATATGTCTTGATTTAGGAGAAGAGTTGACCTGTGTACTTTGAATTTTCTAGTAGAATACTTTACAAGCTTAGATCAGTGGTTTTTTTCTCTTTCTAGATTATTTTTACGTAAAAGATATAGTTGCATCCTATGATTTTATTTGTGCACTTTGAAAAATTATACCAAGCAAAGTCATAAAAATTTTCTATTATAGAGAAATTTCTAGTATGCAACAGTTTGGTGTNTATGATTTTATTTGTGCACTTTGAAAAATTATACCAAGCAAAGTCATAAAAATTTTCTATTATAGAGAAATTTCTAGTATGCAACAGTTTGGTGTCATTTATGAGAATAAAATATCACTTTTCTAGAATTTCATTACCTTGATGTTGAAAGTGGCTCTTCATTTACTTTAGAATATTGCATACATAAAATGAAATAATCATAAAATGATTTTATTCACCTTTTATGTGCAGCTCGACAACCAGTACTAGCATATATGAGTGGGATTTATCAATCCCATAATCAATCACCAATTACTGATGTCTGGTTAGAGAACACTCACCCCTTAATCAAACTGAAGCTCCCTTAACCATTCTAGTATTTTGATATTATAAACACTGATAGATCCACATTCATCTCATATAGCCAAACTAAATTGCAAATCTCCCACACTTATGGGAAACTTGAGTCAACCTCATCATGTAATTCATGATGAGCTACAATCTCATCAATAAATATTTTATAAATAATATTATTTATAACAATACTTTTGGAAAGCATGCCCTTAAAGAAGCCTCGATGAGAAGTTAGTGTTGAGTGGATAGAGTCATCATTAGAAAGACTCTTTGGAAGTAAGTAGTAGATAAGATCTTCATGTATCCCCCTAGAAGTCACAATCATGAGATAGTCTCAATGGTAAGCTAAAAATGGACACGATCCTTACAAGAAAGTCCACTTGAGGGAAAGTGTTAGACATAATATATACTTATATCCATGGAAGACATGTTTATGAGGCAATATAAATGGGAAAAGAATGGTGGAAATGATCCTCACTATAAAGGCCCATTGAGAGCAACTGACAAACATTGTATTTCAGTGATGTAGTTTTTATCAAAAGCTAGTAGTATACACGATCATCACAAAAAAATTACTTATTGTCAAGTGACAAACACAATCTCTACTTATACCTATGCATAACACACTTGAGTTTGTCTCGATGGGACGTGAGTAGTGGACATGATCATTATGTCGACACTAATTTTGTTTTTTGGTTGTAGAGTTACCCGTTGGAAACT
>NEWO01000717.1:37525-73009 GCA_003013225.1 Phalaenopsis aphrodite
ATTTTCATCTTTCTTAACTTTAAAAATTTCTAAACTTTAAGTTGGTTTCATTTACTGAATATTTTTTTCAAAATTAGACTGTTATATTTTTAAATCAAAATTTTAGTAATGCATAAAGAAACTCATATACATATCATACATATTTAATTTTTAAAGATTGAAGTGTCACTTGAGGATAAGTAATATTTTAAGTTTGGGTGATTTTGATTCACCTAAAATATATAGTATTTTTAGACACATTTTTATACCTATTTTTGAGATATTGCACTTTAATGGAAGGTATTTTTGTGTTTTTCTTACTGATACAGGTAAAAAGGTTGAAAAATGCTTAAAGGAGTGAAAAATGATTAAATTTGGAGCAAAAGTGTGAAAAATGTACAAAAGAATTTTGGCGCGCCAGTTAAACAGAGAAGGCCACGCCTAAGCGCCAGAGGCCCCGCGCTTAAGCGCCAGTGGCACTTATTGGGCGAGTAAATTCGGTTTCTGTAAATTTAGAAGAGGTTTTTGAGGCACCCATTGGCTTAATAGATGGTTATAACCACCATGGATGAAAATTATCACGAAAGGATGCATCTCTTGGGGAAATATATCGAATATAGACATATTTTGAAGAGAAACCAATGCACCTTTTGGAAAATTATATAAGAAAGAAGATTGAGACTTTGAAAGAGGTCCTGAAAGTATTGAAAAGTATTGAAAAGTTTTGAAAAGTTTTGAAAGTTCTCATTTGGGGAGTTAGTTCGGAAAGATTTTTAGGCACCACTTTTACTTTTATTTTATCCTTTTTGTTATTTTATTTTGAGTGATTGTAAAGAGAAGAGAATCAAAGGAAATTCAAGAGTTTGGTGGAGGACTTGAGATAAGTTTTTATCTTTCTTTTGTGAGACTACTTTTGGTTTTAATTGAGACTTGTCGTTAGTTTGACAATGATTTCTTCTTTTAAACTAAAGTGTGGTTTTGTTTTATCCATGGATTTTGAGTAGTTTTCTTTATCCTTCTTCTTAAAAAGATAAGCAATTAAGTTTTAGACGGAAGTTGTGGAAAATATTGATCTTCAATGATGGAAGAAGTTGTGATGATTTAAATCCATGCACTTCACTTCTTGATTTGGCCAATCCAGATGTTAAAATTTGTTCTGAGAACATGTAAGAACCGGGCTGTTATTGTCTCGGTCTACAATTGGAAAGAATCACATGAGGTTGTATGAATGAGAATGTATTTCATATGATTGAGTGCAAATAAATAGGAAAATATTCATTGAAGGGTGTAGAGTTAGAGGACTTTAAAGTGACAGGTAAAAGCCCCCAACTTGGTTTATTGTTTTAGGTTCTGATACGGGAAAGTTATCCCTCCGGTGGAGGGAATCGAGGGAACTCTAGAGTGAGAGCTAGTTCTTCCCGGCCTAGCCGGTCTTCAAAATTATTCAAATTTTAAATTAGCCAATGTTTTTTATAACATCTCTAGTAAGGGTAAATAATATTATTGCTATTATTTGGCACAACACAATTTGCATACTTCCACAACAGAATTCTCATACTTATTACTGATTTATAACAGGATGAAAGATATTTTCATATTTACTGCTTTTCTTCTACAAAAACTCTAGTTATCTTTTTAAATTTTTATTGTTCTGTCAAAATATTGAAAATACCAAAAATATTTAAATTTTTATTACTGCGAAAATCATCTTTAGTTTAGATAATTATCTTTTTATTAAACATAGAAAGTTTGTTGTTCAATAGTGCATATTGCATATTCTCCCTATGGGTTCGATATTCAGGTCTTGATAAAAAAGTCTTATATTACTTGATAATGATATGTATACTTGCGTAGTATCCCAATATATATAAATTAAAAAGCTAAATTTTTATTTTTCTTCACGATCAAGATTTTGGTTTTGTTGCAAAGTGAGGAAATATATGTGAAATCTAATCTGAATTATTGTTGTACTGTGCATATTAGTAGTATCAAGGGATCACCCACCCCTGAAATTCATCCAACTGAAAATTAGTAATAACATATTGCTCATCATCTTCAATTATGGAGAGGTTAACATAACATTTACAAAACACCTATATTTTTTTTATATTTATTGCAAAATTAATTATACTGCTTAAACTTGTTAAAAATTCTATCCTTATGCACAGAAACAAACGACTCCAAAATCGCAAAAATGAAATGAAACCTGCTCAAATGCTTCAATCTATTAAGAGAGTCAGGGTTGGAGTCTCCCCTAATATCCCAAATAAGGATATTAAACATGATGTCTTAAGTCTGCCCTTCTAGTAGATATAGGAGGCGTGCTAGAGTAAACACCATGGCTTTTAAACTGTTCCTCATCAGAATAATAATTTTCCTCAGGTAAAATGTTTGCAACATTTAGACTAAGCATCTTATTATTCATTTTGTTCTTCTTTTTATGTGCTTTTTGGATTTGCCACTCATTTTTTAAAGCTTTAGTTTCTTCCTCGACATGATTATGTAAAACATTATCAGACAAAAACCTTCCCTCTTCCTATTGCACATGCCTAGTCGAAGGCTGTACCTCACTTATATTCCCATCTATTGTTGAGAATGAAGCTAGCCTCCCAACCGAAGGCCCTACTCCAATCACAGCCAAATTAGGGAACTGTGCAACATTAGAGTGTAATTGAGATATAGCTGAAACATGAAAAAGAGGAGTTGGGTTAAAATTCTCTGTGGTAGGTTGCATAACATCTTCATACTCAGATAAACTACCCCGATTAGTACTTAGATTATTTTGCCCAACATTAGAGGAAATCCCAGATTCCCTCTCTTTAGTAACATTTAAATTTGCAGGGACAATATTATTTTCATCATTAAGCAAAGGATTGTTCACCACCATATTTTGCAAATCAGCATTATTGGCCTGTTAGTTATGTATAGTTTGAGGCTGCTCAACAACAGTTGAACTCCCATCATAACCATGGCCAATGTGTTATGTTCTCCTATTATCATATTTGAGATTGGGATGCAAATGGTAATAATGAGATGCGGCATGCCCAAACATACTACAATGTGAACAATACAGGGAATGCCACTCAATTTCAACACTTTGCCAATAGCTCTGATGGGCAGAACCTATCCAGATTTTATCGTAAAAAGGTTGAGTAATATCTCTTCAACCAAAACACGGGCTTCCGAAGGACGTGTAAATGTGAAAAAAGAAATATTCATTTTATGAGGTTTGCTAAAGGCTGTAGCAAGGGAGAATAAAACCTCATGATTAAAAAGATGGAATTTAAGTCCCAGAAATCATAACCAAACTGGAATAATTGGAGGCTCAGTTATAGGATCAAAATCAAGTGACATTTAAGATGTTTCATTATCCTATCTTTTATCCTCATAATACGTCTAGAGAACAAGCGAGTATAATCTTCATCATTGGAGAGCCGAATCAAGAAAAGCCTACCGTCCAACAAACCAATCTTCCATCACCCCTTAAGCTTCATAATTTCAAACTCATTCAAGATAACTTCAAGAGGAGGATGCCCATAAATAAATTTTCCAATCAATGCAAGTCTACAGGAGGAAGATAAAATGTTTGTTTCAACATCAGGCATGAACATGAAAACTTACCGTTTTTCTTCTCCAACTTTCTAATCAAGGTATAATGCCATAATCAAAGACTCATGAAAAGCCTGCAGAAACAGAGAAGAATTTCAAGACCTAGCGGATCCCTCACCTCCATCCAACACAACATCCACAAAACTACGACTGATCGACATACTAGCACCATAAAAAATGGAAAACAGAAAAACATAAAGATCTCACCAGCGTGCGACCTCCATAGTCGAAGGGAAGCCATAATCGACAGAGTGAAGAGGAACCCTAGCTATCACCATGCCGAACAAATTATGTCATATAAATATATATATATATATATATATATATATATATATATATATATATATATATATACATTTTAATTTATTTATTTTCGAGCAAATTCAAGCCAAACATAATCGAACAAACTTTTGATCTTGTTCGGCTCATTTACATTTTGAGCTTAAAAATTTGTTCGTGTTCGACTCGTTAGGCTTAATGAATGAGTCGAACACGAACTACTTAACAAGTCGAACATGAGTTACTGGCTAACAACGAGCCAAATTGGCAACCCTAGTAACAACAACTTGGAAATGCTTATACCACAATAGTCTGGAAATCATAAGACAATAACAACCCATAAATTTTTAGACAACAATAGCTTAAAGCAACACCTACCTAAATATGAATAGACAACAATAGCTTGAAGGCCACAACTACTTAAATATATGTAGGCAAGAATAGCCTGAAGACCACAACTACAACTACCTAAATAGGTAAGGAACAACAACCAAAATTTGGTTAGGCAACTGTAGCCAGAAGATAACAATTTGAATAGGTGAAAATATTAACAATCTAAATGTGAGTAGGAAATAACAACCTGAAAAAATTAGGAAACTACTGCATTTAGATAAAAAAAATTGTAGCCTTTACATGATATGTGCCTTCTCTCCCTCAAAATTGGGACCTTATTGCTAAAAAAAAAGATAAAATTTGAAATTTAACTTTTTGTTCCACTAGCAAATTCATAGGCACACACACATGTGAGCCTGCATGCCACTCGTGCATTCCAATGCACAAAAATAATTTTGCAAATCATTTCACAACCTTTCTTGCGCATGCAATCACACACCCACACGCCCACACACATACAAGTTTTCACCCACATTCACTGATGCACTCCATGCTTCACCTGCGTTCCTCTGCACATGCCTAGGCTCACTTGCACTTGTTGCCACACATATCAACACACAAGCAACCACACACACACATGCACGTCATCATACCCGCCCATGCTATTACAACCTTACTCATGTATCCTTGGGCACACCATTATGTTTATTTGTTCTTTGGCATGCACATGTACACCCGAGCACAAATGCTTGCACAACCAAACACATTTCTCTGGCAATAATGACCACAATAACATGATCAAGCCTTTTTCTAGCAGCACACATTTTGATCTTTTTGACATTTGGAACTCAATTTTTACATTTGTTTAACTTAATAAAGCATATATGAGTAAATTTGGGCCATTTAAAATGTCAAAACTTCTTGTTTCAATCAATGTACAAATTTCTGTAATATATAAAATTGTGGACACTTTTTCAATGAATTATATTTTTAATGGACACAAGCATCGATGTTCAAAACTAGGGAGGCGATTGATATATCATCAATAAATTTTTATCATTATGTGTATATCTCGATGCATTTTGAGCAATAAATATTCTAAATTTAAATTTAAAATCATATGAGCCTCGATCTTAATAAGTTTATTGTCAACTTAAGAATCTTAACAAGAGGAATTCAATGATGCCAAAAATTATCCAACTCGAGTAAAAATAAACTCAGATCAAACACTTGAAATGTAATTGAAGGCTTTGATGCACCAATTCGAAGGTGAAAGGAAGTCAAAATTTGGCATGTTTATAATAAAAGTAAGCAGCTCAATGAGGAATCTAATGTGTCCAAGATCTTCTAATTCTGAGATCATTAATACATTCAAGTATTGCAAAAAATATTTGTGATTAACATAATCAACACAAACCATATGATTGAGTACTTTGGGATCCTTACTAAATTGATTAAAATAGCCATCTTAAAAATTATAAATAGATCATTATATCTTCACTTAAATAGCGAAAAAGAAAATAAAGTAAATTGACTATTGAAGCTTAACTCTTGAAGTTTTGACAATTGTCAATGGTTACTAGACTTCATGACCCCCTGCCGAGTTTGTTGTCGACCATTTTAATTTGTCGTTGGCCACCACAAGTATTTACTACAACCAAATTTGAATTTGTAGCCAATTAGTGCCCTTTTAACCACCAACCACAACTCTTGTAGCCCATCTATGGCTACTGTAGCCAAAATGCTATTACAAAATATTAATTGTCTATTTGTATTTACTATCATCCATAATTAAAAAAAAAAGTGGGGTCATTTGTACTTTCAATTTCATATTGAATTATTTTGATTGAGCTAGGCCGATGATCTTTTAAATTTTCACAGTCCTTTCCCTCAAAAAAGCCGATTCTCTCATGTTTTTATATGTTATACTGAGTTAAAGCATAAACATTCTCTACTATTGGGAATTTTCTAATAGACAGTAAGTATTTAGTCATCTAATTTTCATATATATATATATATATATATATATATATATATATATTTAAAATTCTCATAAAAATAATGAATAATCACTAAGAAGATTATGATGTTGTGATGAATAAACCCAATTATATTCTTTTGCTTACTATAATAAATCTGTAGTAGAAATGAGACTAACATACCAGGCATGTTCCATTTAGCCTAAAAAATAAGGGAGATTTTATCATGAATTTTTATATTAGAGTGAGAATTTGAAAAGCAGATGAAAGAGGGTTATTGATTTCTAAGTAGAATGTTTCAGGTGGTTTGTATGCGATTGACCCATTAATATATTATATTTGATAAAGATATTCTTATTGTATTATTATAATACCATTTAAATCATATTAAATTAATATTAATATTCATTTAAGTTATCCATAACCCTTGTCTATTGCTCCATCCATTTTTTTAAGTTCAATAAAATCATGCCATATGAGCCAAGAGATTCCTACTAATAAAAAACGGTTTTATGATGATGAAAAGTAGATTTCTTTACTTTTTTTTAAAATTATTTTAGGTCCTAAAATTTTACTTGCTTTATCACATTCTCTCTTGACTTGTTTTGAATATAATTTTCACATGTATGCTGAGCCAAGAAGGGCACATATAAAAGGTTAGCATAAAAATAATTATAAGCATGAGTTAATTGATCTTTTACTTATCTTATGGAAAATTGATCTCTGGAATCTCTAAGTTAAGAAAATAAAAATATATGTTTCATTTAAGCCGAAGTAGATTTATTGTTTGAATTAAAATATGCATTTTTCTAAGATGTTATAAAGTTACGTCTCCCCAACTTCCTCTATGGGTTTTCATCCACTTGTTGATGACAATCTCTTTTACTGTTCATCCAAATATGGTCGGCGGCCTCTCCCCTTGGACATGAAGTCTCCTCCTCCACCAATTACTGCCTCCTCAATAAGGTGCATTCCTAATCTCTTCACTAGTTCCTTCTTAGGGGAAATCTAATGGCTCCCCTCTAGATTAATCTCTATTTAGGGTTGCTTCCACATCTCTTCCTTCTAATAGACCCTTAATCCTGGGAACTTTCTCCCCTATTTATATATACTTTTTAAATTAGTTCACTCTCATCATCCCAACCTACCATCCTACCTTTTCCCTCCATACTCAATTAAAAAAGATTGATAACAGCTCACAACTCAGCACCATGCAATTTCATACTCAATTGTATACACGGTGAAGAACAAGCATTTTCTTTCTTAAAGAAAGAAGTTCTTGGTAGGTCTAAATAATGAAACAAATTCTTAGTTTGCTAGTTGATCAGAGAGTGGTAGCCCTCCTTAACATAATAAAAAAAAATTGACTTTAAGAAATACACTTCAACTTTTACACTAAATGATTGTTTTTTCTTCTAAGTTTTTCTAGCTCAAGATATTTTAATTTGAAGTGGCAATGTGGACATGGGTGGTTGGCATAATTATGACAAATTTTTTTATCTTGGCTCATTTGATAGAAAAAATGCAAAGAGTTCAACAGTGCAATTACTTTTGGTTGAAGTGGGTCATATCTCAAGATATTTAAAGTCAAAATTTTGGGCCTCCACTTAAAAGAAAAAATTTGGTCGATTTTTAATGGAAGTTTTAGTGGGTTTTAATTGATTAAATTAGATAATTGTAGCTCACAAATAAAATAGTTGAGGTTTTATTGTGATTTAAATTCATTTTGAGTCAATTGTAATTATGATTATTTTCTTATTATCAAAATTATCGTCCACATTATAGTGGGCTTAATGGGCCGCCAAATAAGTCTGGTTTGGGCATAAAGGGGTCCATTTGAAAGGTTTAGAAAATCTTGACACACTTCCTCAATCCGTTTTGAAAAATAAGGATTCATTGAAATTTTCTTATATAGTTTTTTTATTCATGCATGACTAACCAAAACAAAAAAAGTTTTACGTAAAAAGTATATGCATCATCATAAAATTGGTTTGCATGCTTCTCATATATCATTATGAACATCATGCAACATACAAAATAAAATTATGATAACTGGATTTATCTTTGGAGAAAATGATAATTTTAGGGTGCAAGGGACACTGTTCATGCTTGAAAAGGTGTGACACCCTTATAAGTTCATGTACCCTCTATATTGAATATGATATAATCCTTAAATATTATTTGATTAAAAATTCTCTTATTTAGATGATTATTTGATATTTTATTGCGATTATTTTTGTGTAAAACCATTATGAGCATTTTGTAGTCAAGTGGATTTGAGCGAATGAATGGATGAATTAAAAATATTTGCTTTATCATATAAACTTTTATATTGAAGGAAAAAAAAAATTTACTATTTTCCATTTACAAATGTTACTTTAGAATAAAAAAGTCATGTAAAGGCCCATGGTAATACAAATTAGATGAACAAGGATGAACTCCAAATGATGTATTCAAATGATTTTAAATAGGTGTTGCGAGATATGTACTTCCTGACATAGAAATGAAACACAAAGAAAACAAGCAAACACAGATCGTTTACGTGGTTCGATCCAACTGGATCTACGTCCACGAGAGGGAATCAATCAAATAGTTCACTAAGACAAAAGAAATGGAGAACACATAGCTTATACATAGAGATGAGCCCTCATCTTTCTTCTATGGTCTTCCTCTCAAGCAACACCTTGATACAAGGCCTCAAGATGCTCACCTCCTCTCAACTCTCTAGTTATTCTCTCCTCCTTTGTGGTAGCTTAAAATTTCTTCCCTTGCTATCCTAAGCCTCACATCCTCTCTATTTATAGAAGCAAGAGAGTGGTAGGTGGGATGTAGGTGAGCGGTAGGTGAGCGATAAGTGAGATGTGATAGGTGAGCGGTACCACATTACAAAAATGTCCTTTTTACCTTAGTTCAATAATTGGGGGTCAAAATAACAATAGGGTTTTAAAATTTGTAGGAAAAAAATATTTCTTCATTTATAGAACCATGAATAGCTGTAATATGACATAACCCAATTCATTGTTTTTAATTTTCTTATTTTTAGACAGTATTCTTACAATTAGCCACCCCTAACCCTTTCGTGTGGTTACTTGTGATTTAAATTTTGTGACTTCTTATTTAATTAGTGAATTAAATTTGCATATTTTTTCCAAAGTATCTTTATATAGCTTTATGTAGATTATTATAAACATATTTTGTTGATAGGCTCCAAAGGATTAATATTTATAATAAAAAAATATAAACAACATTAAAAGAAACAATCTGTCAATTAAAAATAAGTTTGAAGTCTTTTTTTGCCACACTATGAATAGCTTTCAAAAAATAATTTAAGCTATCATTGGTGAAGTTGACAGCTGCAAGTCCATGACATTATCTAAATTTGGTTTGAGGTTGTTATTAGTGATAGTTCTCACCTTAATTTTAGGATCTGTGTTTGATTTGAATCTACATTTGCTAAGTAGCTTTCCAAGATGAATTATGAACCAATTTTCCTCAAATGAGCTTTTATTTGAAGTACTCCGCTGGGACATTGTTAGATTACGATTGTCAAGATGGAAAACAAATAGCTAAGGAAAAAAATTACGATAGTTTAAATGCATCCAACAAATTTGTTATCATTTAAAGAAGAATAAAAAAAACTAGCAATGATTGAAAGTAATTCACTAGATGAATCAATTTTGACATTTTTTGAATCAAAACAGACATCAAGTAAAGCAAACCAAGCTAGACATTCACGGGTTGGCTTAGCTTGAGATTGAATTGTTTGGCTCACATTATAATGAGCTAGACAATGATTTGGCTGGTACCGTTTGACATAAGTAGCTCCTACCCTCTTTTCAATATTTGAATATATTTGTGCATAAGGTTCATATTACTCATTATTTAATAAAAAGGAGATAAAGAAAAGATAGAATAAAAAATAATATAGGAATAAATTTCTCTATTTTTTTATTTTTCTATTTGTAATATTATTTGTGACTCACTAGAGCATCATTTAGGATCTGTTTGGGGCAGCTGTAACTTATTGAGTATTTTTTCCTGATAAGCTAATTAAAAATAATCTGCTGATAAACTAGGTACAGTAAGTATTACAAATTTTTATTTTTTTTTTGGAAAAGCTAGACCGCTGTGAGAAAGCTGATGTGGTGTGAAAAAATTATTTTCAGTGTTTTCTTAACGCATAAGCTGCCAATGCAGTTTAACCAAACAAGTCAGATGAGTTTTTATATTAATGTTACTAGATAAGCGCAAAAAACTTTAATAAATCATATTAATGTCCCAACAAAATCAAATTCAAATAATTTAATGAGCCTACTAAAACTTTGGAAAATTTACATACATACCAAACTATTTTTATGTATTTTCATATGTCACATCTAAATTTAATATTTATATCGATAATATTTTTGTTTCACAAATTAACTCATAAAAACATATATTTCACTAAAAAGTATGCAATAGAAATATTTTTTTCATATGATATCAATGTTAACGTGTGTAAATATCAAATTTAGGTGTTAGAAATATAAATACATAAAAAGTTTTATGGCATGCAAATAAATGCCACTAAAAGATTAATGGCACTAAATGGACCGACATGCACCTACATTTTTTATGGGCCCCACTCGACGCGTTTATTCAAGTTGATCGAATGGCTAGAGATAAAAATGCCAACTACTAATATTGGGTCCAGCTCCCTGCACATGACGATGTCTCTTATCTCCTTGTATTATTGCGAGTTCATGGGTCCTCTGTTCATTCTCTTAATTCTTCGTTTTATAGCGTAGACTCGGGAGTCCACGGACCAGCGCTGTTCGCTTATCAGTATCCTTGTGGGGGCAAACCTCATCATAATTCGGTGCATCGAGATGCTCCATAGGCTTATTGTAGCAGCTGCTCTCATTATTTGCGAATAGTTTGTGTTTGGCTCGTTAAGAAATTTGTGTTGGGCTCATTCGCTAAGTTAACTACTCAAACACGAACAAATATTTGTTCGTTCATATTCTGCTCGTTTTGGCTCGAAATACTACTAATCAATTATATATATATATATATATATAGTATTAACTAAGAAAATAAAATAAAAAATATTAAATTAGATTTAAATGATGTTTTAAATATTGCCTTAATTTTTAACATTTTATGACTACGTGAATACGGTTGTCAAAACGATTCTTTGTTCGTGAACGGCTCGTGTTCAACTCACTAAGCAAACGAGCCGAACACGAGCGAGCTGTACCCGTAGTTATGATAAGCTTTACAATTTAAAAGATTCCGAGAAGTTGATATTTAGGTCAGTAGTTATGGCATAGGCTTTAAATATTGATTATGCTGAGTTATTGGTTAAAGCCTGATCGGGTACATGCGGCTTTCCTGGTGCTTCATGCATTTTTAGTGCTATCGGGACGAACCTACGCTGCCAACTTTGAAGGATATGATGATGTACTCAATAAACATTACCCAGATAATTTGAGATGTTTTTGTGTCAAATTACTTGGATTTTATTTATTTATTTTAATGAGTGCAAAACATGTTTTTGATGTAGGGCTCCGGCCGTAATTGATTTACCAAAAGTTAGTCTAAGGAGGGGACATCAATAATAGAATGGATTGAGTCTTTCTTCCACACGCAAAATTTGTGATTCATTTCTTGTATTTAAAATGCACTCTGGTTTTAAGAGATTAATCAATTTTTTTGCTGTATGGACTCTTAATCGATTATAAATAAATTTGTTTACTCGTTCTTTTGTAAAGTTTCATGAGCTTTTTAAGTTTGAGTGTATACTAAGGGCCCGTTTGGCGCAGCTTCTTTTCCGCGTCCGGCGTTTTTTTAACGTCGTGTTGTCGTTTGTTCGGGCGTTGGGTCTTGCGGTCGGGGAACACAGCGTTAATACTTGTATATAATTCCGCTCACTCCTTCGACGCTTCCAGCTCCCCGCATTCGGCGTTCAGGGTGGGATTATTACCCCGCAACCCTCCATCTCATGAAGGCCCTAGATCTCACGAACGACGACTCACGTGCTGTAACCCTCTCGCTTCGCTGCTACCAACGCTCTCGCTGTTGTCGATCGACGCTCCTCTACTGTTCGCTCGCACCCGCAGATCAGATCGAAGTTGCTCTCTGCTGATCGAATCAGCGCTCCTCTCTACGTTCCTCTGCAGATTGGATCGACCCTCGCCTGCATATCTAGATCTCCGATCGAGTTCATTACCCGCACTGCAGGTATGCTTCACGACATCTCTCGCCTGTGATTCTTCTAGATTTTTTTGGAAATGTGCAAGTTTTAAGAAGAGAAAGTAAGCAGAGGAGAAAAAAAGTTAAGAAATTTTTCGATAATCTTATTTTTTTCCTTATTCATTACGGTTAAGCTTGATTTGCATTTTTTGAACCTTTAGCAGTTTAAAGAATTTGATTCTATGTGCATCTTTCTTAGCTAACAGGATGAACTTGTTATTGTGATTTCAGGCTTTTATTCCAGCTACCCGATTCTTTCTTCTTATGGTATTATTTGTAGGCTATTATTCGATTGCGATGCATTGTAGGATTTAGCAAATGTGGCCTTTTCATTTAGCAAATTGTAGGATTTTGCCAATGTTATGCCTATGTGATGCATTTAGCAAATAGAAAAAATGTGGCTTTGAAGCACTGTTGATACAACTGTTCGATATCATTGTTTGAAGCTTTGATGCATTTAGCAAATAGAAAAAAATGTGGCTACATTTATATGACAGCTGGAGATGTATGTATGACTCGAAACTGTTTTGAATGCATTTAAAGAGCTACAAACTTAATTTTGGTCCAGCAATAGTATGCAACCTCTAATAACTTGGAGATGAAAATGTATTGCAGATGAATGTATGATGTTATGTTATTGCGTTAAAAATTTCTATATGGCAACTGTCTCATTAGTTGTGCCTCAACATGTATGAGAAGTTGCATTTACGAATACAAAATATATTAGAAGTTGGATTCCATAACATGTATTAGAAGTTGCTTATTACACATGTACTTGATAGTTGTAGTAGTGTTCTCCATGAATAATCATAGCAATGTACTCTAACGTAATTAGATAATAAAACATGTTTGATGTCTTACTATAGATGTAGGTATTTGACCGAACCACATATATCCTTTGTGTAATTTTTTTTTCTTTTTTTTCTTTTTAGCAAATCTCGACACAGTTGTTGGTTATTTATATGGATGTTGGTTCATAATTTTTTTGTTCATTTCGTTGATTCCACGACATGTATGGATGTTGATTCATTTTTAGCATAAAACTATTCTCAATATGTTTTTATTCAGAATAGTTACACGACAGTGCTGTTGAATCATGTCTAAAGTGGTTGAAGGGGGTAAGTCCGCAATGTGGGACAAAGACATTATAAATATTTTTTGTGATATGTGTATTAAAGAAATAGAACTGGGTAGCAAACCAACAATGTATTTTAATAAGGAAGGGTGGCTAAACATTGGTAAGAGATTCAAAGAATTGACTGACAGGGATTACAACCGGCTTAAATTTAAAAACAAATGAGACCAGTTGAAGAAGGAATGTAAAATATGGAAGGAGTTGAAACGTGGATTTACCGGCCTGGGTTGGGACCCGATTAAAAGGACAATTGATGCTTCAGCTGAATAATGGGCTGAAAAACTAGAGGTAAATTTCTATATAATCCATGAATTGTTAGCTTCGCAAATTATTTTTACTAATTATTTTTTTCTAAATATCCCCTCTAAATGTTATACCACAGGCGGTACCGGTAGCAAAGATGTACAAACAGTGAGGAATAGAGCCGAAATTTGAAAAGAAACGGGACATAATGTTTAAATGGGTTGTCGCAACGAAAAAGTTTTCATTCAACCCTATTGAAAGCGGTTTTACAGGAATACCAGATGCGATCACACCTGAGCCATTAACACTCGATGAAGAAGTGCATAACATTAAACAAAGGGATATGAGGGAGTCCAGTAAAATTTTATAAGAGGCCAAGGATTGCTAAGAAAAATAAAGAGAAGGAACATTCTGTGAACACCTCCTTCGATCGTTTAATTGAAGCTTTTGCAGCTCCACCAATATCTGAAGCTAACATATTAGACTGTCTCAGGCTTTTGGGCACTATTCCTGAAGTTGTGGCCGACAAACGATTTCATGCACAGTGTGTGAAAAAACTTGAGGATTCAACTCGAATAAAAATTTTCATGGCGCTAAAGCTTGATTTGCGTCCCGAATATTTGCGGGTTTTGGTCGAGGAGTGATTTTTTTTGTATGGTATATGTATTTGTTGCAGAAATATGAACTTCTACTTATGTAGATTTTTTTAATGTTTGGAACTTCTAATCATATTATCTTTTTTTGATATATTTCTATCATCTACATATGTACATATTAGTGGTTGATGCTTTATTTATAAGTTGCGTATTATATGTTCTGAATTTGAACAATTAATATTTGGTAGTGCTGCAGGAATATCTTTTTATGCACTAATTATGTTTACATCTTATATAATTTAGGATGGATCCACAATGTGTGTGTCGTAGGAGAATGACATTTGCTACAGCCATTGCGATATTGTTGTTGGATTATGATCGGAGTAGCACTGCTTGCATTCCCCGCATGACATCCAGCTTTGTTGGAGACAGATGGGTTGTTGAAATGCTTTCGGGCCATCCAATAAGGTTTACAAATATTTTCAGAATGACAACACCAATTTTTATGGATCTTTTGCACGAGTTATGCCTAAATCACGGCCTCCAGGGTTCTTCCAGAACAACGTGTAAGGTTTAAAATACCTTAAACCAACATTGATTCTTTTGTTATTTTTGCAGTTAAACAAACATTGCTTCCAGGATATCAGGTACGGACAGAGGGATTTTGTGTTATTGTGGACTACCGTCTCCGTTGCTAACGTCACGTAAGGAGCATATCTTTGGGAGGCAGTTCTATGGTTGTGCAAGAGGTGTTTCAGCTCATTGCAGTTTCTTTCCGTGGGCTGATAGTCCCACGTATTACACTGCCAGTAGTCATGCCAGCAGTCATGTGAATCCGATGTTTTCTCAGGCTGACTATGCAGTTGAAGACCGACTTAGCCACAGTCTTAAGTTAAATATTTTAATATTTCTCCTTGTTGTTGTACTTGTATTTGTACTTTTTTTAGTTCTACTGGTACTCGTTAGGATGTGAGAACTGTATGATATCTTTTAGAATATCTCCGTCATTATCGTATGTTTCTGCATTATATGTTTCTTTTCTACTAATAAGTTATTCTGAATAAGCTGCCCTAAAGGGCAGTAATGTCATTTAACCACCAATAAGCCAGTCAGAATAAGCTGCCTCAAACATCAAGCCAGATTATTCTGATAATCTGCAGATTATCAGATTATCAGAATAATCAACTTATCATCAGATTATAAATAATCCATAATTGCGCCAAACAGATCCTAAATGATCAATCTAGAAACATAAATGACTCCATGTCCATTCGATTGTTAAGTTTTATAATGGATTAGTTCCCATTTTTGAGATATTAAATTAGGGAATAAGAAGGTCTTTTGAAGTTCAATTAGATCATTAATGGACCAATTCATTTTTTTTTTGAAGTTCTAAACTAAGATAGTTTAATTTTTTAAGTTGTTCCCTCTTAATGATTCTTTAGTAGTTGAAATTTTATGGATGTAGTTTAAAAAGATCAATCTCTTAACATTGATGAAACCCCACCCTCCATACTATCAAGATCATTTAGTAAAAGTTTTCTCTAGTGCACCTATAAGCGATATGAACACATAAGTGAAATAACCAATCCTCAATTCTCCACATAAGAAAAATATAATAGAATTATTAGCAAATACAACAAAAAAAAGCAAAATGTTAATCCTTAAGATATTTATGAAAGACATAATATCACATACGATAGGAAGTCTATCTTGTACCCTGCTCCTGGTGTGAAAGCATAAAATTATTTCTCCAAATAGTGAAAATCATAAAAAAAGTTCAAATAACACCTTCTCAATAGAGAGTCTTAAAAATCTATCGCATAGAGAAACTTAAGTCATAAATGAAAATCCAAACCATTATCATTATACTCTGAGTCATATTGATACTTTGCTTAGTTTTTCCCTAAGATTGGTTCACACACAAAGCATGATTTTTGTTCGTAAACTGTGAAATATTTTATGAAATTGATTTTCAACCCATTGTTATATAAATTATTAAATTCCTAAAATTAGAATTTATAATTTATAAGAAATTAAGTATTAATTTAAATCGTCTTGCATATGCTATCAAATTCTTATAAATTTAAATTTTCTCTCTTAATCTATGAATCACTTGAAGATGATCATGCTTTGTTATCTAATTTTTTTGTTGCACATTCTTCTTCTAATTGCTTTCTTTTTTGTCTTTTTTTTTCTGTTTTTACAAGTTCAAGATAATCTTATAAAACTTTTGCAACTTATTTTAGCTAGAAGAGATTGGTCTGGCTTATGTTTTCTTAAAAAACAAACAATTAATATTAATCATAGAAATGTATGCTTATGTTACTTTCATTATTTCTTACATATATATATATATATATATATATATATATATATATATATATATATATATATATATATATATATATATATATATATATATATATATATNTATATATATATATATATATATATATATATATATATATATATATATATATATATATATATATATATATATATATATATATCTATATATATATATGTTTGCGCCTTGCCAAGCATTTTGTGTTTCCTTCTATTTGTTTACTGGGTGTGAGATATGAACACATGTATGTTAGGGGCAATTCTTACAGAGAGTCATGTCCAATATGAAGGAGTGTTATAATTTAAATGTTTACTATTGCTATAGGTGTTTTTAACCCTCCTTGCACTGGACATGGTTCATTATACAGTTGCATGAAATATCTTGAGCTAACTTTTTCAATATAGGTTAAGTGTATTTTTTCTGTATTTAATTTTTTTTTGTTTAGAGTCCATAGGTTAGATTCTATATTAAAATAATTTGCGAGCATGGGTTCTAAGGCATTTGATGTGTGGAACCGTGTAGTGAGGACTACTTGTAACTTGTATCTTAATCATGATTTTATATTATTGTATAAAAGTTATGACTAGGTATGTATATGTGGAGCTTGGCCATAATTTTTCTTTTTGGGATATGTTGCCAACCTAGTGGCCCGAGCCTCTTATTTTATGTTATTCATGTGGTGTGTTTATTTTTTTTTATGCGTAATGTTGAAATTTTTGCTTTCATGTGATTGCGGGTTGTCTAAGCTCTTTGCTTTTGCACTTAAGCTCTCTAGGATAAAAACAATTTCTACAAAATCATAATAAAAGATTTATCTTAATTAAAAATTAGAACTAAAATTATATCACTTTTAAATCAGTAATTTACTATATGTTTTACATTTCTTGCATGTTCTTAGGGCTGGATTGAAAATCATTTCACCTGCATAAATATATCCTAAGCTATTGTAATAGGGCCTTCTTATTAAGGATTTATACATATTACTATATCATGATCACATGTCTCAAAGAGGGGCACCCTTACTCTTTTAAACTGACTTGTTAAGCATATTATATGCATAGGTGGTTGTTTAATAATACTAGGATGTTAGAGGCCCCCTGATCCAGACATTATTTAAATCCTTTGTGGGATGATTCATCTTTATAGCTAAACCGTTTTTTTTTATTCAACGGCCTCCTTTTCATTATCTTTGAAAATATAAGTCTGATTTCTATGAATTCCATCCAACTAGGGTCATAAAGAATTAGATGTTTCTTTCACTTGACTTTAAGGCTACTGAGATTTCTTGGATGATGCAACATATGAGTTGCTAACAAGGGATCACTTGTTGGTTGAGTCAACTATCTCTACAACCATGTAGATTTTGAGTCTTAATAGCTTGAGAAGATAGATCCATATTATCTTGACTTGATCTAACTATTTAGGAATTCCTTACATATTTACTTATGTGCCTTATTTGAGCCATTTCCATTCTTTAAAACATAATTGATGTCATATGCTATGCCTTGTTTGCTCATATGCCACTACCCATATGGGATACAGTGATTCACCATCTACCTTATGGTCCCATATGACATTGATGCATCGAGATAATTATGTTTGAGATGAAAACACATCCTTGATAATCCTATTCAATATTATCACAAATTATAAGCTAGATTCTTTTAATCGAGAGTATTATTGAGTTTCTCCCGATATGTAATTAGCCAAAGTGACACTTTTCTTTGGGAGTTGCTCTTAATCCCAGAATAAAATTATAAATTTTGGTTGTTTGGTTATATTGTAGGTTTATTATTTAGAATTTTCTTCATGTATTTGCATTCAAAGTGTTTTGAATTGATTTTATTTTGTGTATGCACACTTGATCTATCACACGAAGATTGCCTAATAAAAAATCTCTGCATCTTTTAATTTGTTTGTCTAGTTTTGTTATGTTTTCTCTCTCTCTTTTAAATCCTCTTATTCTCTAAATCATTTCAAAGATCCAAGAAAGAGAGTTATGTGAAAATGAGAATTATCGATTGAAAGTTAAAAAAGCTAGAGATCTCAAATTAAAAAAAAAAAACAAAAATAGTTGTTTCAACCACTACTTGGTGACCTAAATTGGCACTTATAATTGGAGGTTTCCTCTATGGGGACGTGAAAATTCTCTTTGAATACAGTCTTCAAAACTTGTTTTGCAAACAAAACATCTTTTATCATGTGTTTTCCTAAGTATTCTTAGAATGTAATTGTCGTAAGGATACGACATCGTGAGAGGTACAATAATATGTTAGTATAAGTGGTCACTTTGAGCTTAGAACAAATATATTTTAGTTTTGTTGGGAATTTCATTTTATAGGATCCTTATGGTATGTTTGATTAGGTTGGGTAAGGTTTGATTTACTTTGAACTGCTCTTCTTTAATTTATGTAATGAGAATTTTTTATGCAAATATATTCATATCTACTCATTTTATTTCTTTTTTATTTTGTGAATTTTCTTTCTTTTCCTTTTCTTTTGCTTTTCCAAGTGAGGGTGACCTAGAAAGGGGAATTCGAGAAAGATGGACACTAAGAAGGCCATTTTGGCCAGAACAAAAAAGGTTGTAAATAGGGTCTTTATGATTTATTTGACCAAAATTAGCCAAACTAAAAGATTAAATGGGTTAACCATTAACATCTTAAGGATTTTTCCATGCATAATGTTTTCGGCCAATTCAAGGATTAAATCCACTTTATCTCAATTAAACCTATTTAATCTTAATTAAATCAAGTTGGGTTAAGTATATGAAATTTGTCTAATTAATGATTCAATTGGCTCCTATGGATGTTACTTAACATATGAAAGGTATAGGGTAAATATGATCTAATTAGATAAATTGGGAAAAACCATGGAAAAATTAGGCATAATTAGAGCTTTATTAAATTTCCTATGGTGATTTGTTCCATCAATTTGATCAATATGAGTAAATTTTTTTATATCCATGAGTATTTGATGATGCTTGAATCATGTATTAGGTCAGTCTGAACTAGAGATAGAGACATATTTCTAGCTATTTTAAGTGATGAAGATATCAATTAATGGACTAACGAAGTGAAGCTTAGGTTAGAGCTAAAAAGAAGGAATAACTTAAAATATCTATTTTAATAAACTAGAAATCAAGAAAAGGTGTAGATTAGGTCAACTTTAAATAACTAAGATGGACAATTGCAAGCGTAATCATAGCTTTAAGGGAAACATGGATTAATCAATCTCAAACATCAACGATAATGCAATATTCATGTTCAATTATGAAATTAAATCTATGTAATTTTTATTAAAGTTACTTTATATGATATAAGTAACTAATCTTGAGTTTTATAGATTGATATATGTCATATTATGAGATTTTTTTAGTATTATTACGGTAATATTAACTTACATTTAATATAACTATTTTAAAAATATATTCATTATACTGTGTGGTGCCCATCGTACTATATAATCAATTTGATTATCATATGTTGACTAGCACTATTTAGTTATCATCATTGGAATACTTCAAATTTTAATTTAATCGTACTATAAAATGAATATAATGATAAAGATTAATTTTATTAAGAAATTATATTTAGTCCATAACAATTATGGAATGAATGATATGAAAAATTATTCATAAATCCTTTTGTATGATATTATTCATACTATTCAATAAATCAATACTTTTTTTCTAAATAAGTTCAGTATTTTTAATGAATGTGCTTTTGACAAGTAAAAGAAATCAAAATCCCAAAATATAAAGAAGGTGGAAGACAAAACTTTGTTTAGTCTTAGTAATTTTAACTTTGAAGTTTGAAAAATAGTTTATTTAACTTAGTTCATTTAACTACATTTCATTTAGCATACATTAAATTTACTTTAGATTTATTTTTCTTACTTAACTTTTTATAGTTTGAATATTGTGTTTTACATTATAGACATATGAATTTCCAACTCCGTGTCGGATCAATACTCAGGACTCCATTAGCTATTATTAAAAATAGAGTATTTCTTAAATATATTTTTTTATTGGATCATACATATGAATATCTTATTATAAATAATTTTATAATTACATATATGATGCTCCAACTACTCTTTTAGATATAATCACTAGATATATAGTCCTTAAGGAGTTAATTTCCAGCATGTCCGAGTTGTGAAGATTGATTATTCCTTAGGAGTTACCATACTAGTGAGAGCATTTTCATAAATATGGTTTATTATATAAGAAAATGAACAACCAAACATATTATTAATGATAGTACATATAAACATCAAGTGTGTGTGTGTTGAAGCAAAATATATATGTTATATATGTGAAATTTGTTCTAATAATTAGCAAAAAAAGTTATAACATATTAAAATTTGTGCTTTCTCATTCTAATGTCGATAAATACCCATTTAAAACAATGAAAAACATTAACTCATTTAAAAGAAAAATTTTGCAGCACTCATTTACACTCCTTACTTCTTTAAGATACAAGATTGTAAATTGTTTATGACATGTGAATTTGGGATGCTAGAAATAATGTTTTTTCAAAAGCTTATTACATCTTTGTGATTTGTGCTAGGAGTTACTAACTTCATATTTTGAAAGAGAAGTACATTTTTATGGTTCAAAGAGGTGTAATTTAGTAAAATATTTGGAAAGGAGATTCAAGGTATGTTCATATGAGATGAAATATAAATTAATTTTTCATTATTTAGTATTTGAATTTCACATTTTAAGTTATTACTATCTATTTCGATATGTTTGTTAATATAGTTATTTTATTCTTTCATATCAAACAAATCCATTCATTAGGTTTATAAATTATTAAAAAAGTAATATTAAGAAACACATTTGTTGGGTTGTGTAACAGTCTTCAATTCAGATTACACCATGCCAACCTATGGTAGATCGCTGCTTTACTCTAATGAGTGATTGACTGTATTATTTTGGGTTTTGTAATAGCCTTCAGTTCTCTTGTGTAGCATATGCAAAACTCTTGTTAAGTACTTGGATGCATGATGCTTCAACAGACAAAGTTTGTTAAGGAAACAAATTGAAAGAGGTCAAAACAAAGAACATTAATATCCAGCTCCCTCCAGGCCATTGCTGCACAAAAGAGAGGTGCTGGGTTTAATGACAGTAAATTCCACGCGAGATTATTCCAAAAGTGCGGAGAAAATGACAGGAAAATTGGCAGCTGTTTCGATATATGAATAGTGAAGGTGTCAAACAATAAACTATCTAGCAAATACTTCGAATAAAACCTCATGTTGTCGTCGGCAGATAGTTTTTTTATGCGAGATCATCTCTTATCAATTATATTAAATAGACATCTTTAGTGAATGATCTCTTATCAATTATATTATACAGGCATTCTTAATGACAATAGAAGGACGTCAGTATTTCTTCCTTACATCGCTGGGACTGGCTTACACAGCTCAGTATCTAACCTCGCATGCGGAGTTGCCCGCCAAAAATCCACCGTAAATGCCCTATAATAAAACCAAATCCACGGCTCTTCGTCGTCTTCCTTCTACGGGCACACGCATAGTGAAGCCCGCCACTCAGAAGTTGAAGCCAGCTCATGTCTACAAGCTCGGAAGAAAAAAAATAGACTTTTCACCGACCCATCAAATTAATCCTCCATGCCCTTCCCCCTCCCTTATAAACTCACAGTCACAAGCTCCGCCAAGCATTCCTCAACCATGAGCTACGACAGAATTAGCCCATCCAACTCCACCGCCAACGATACCCGTCGCCATCGCCGGTTCTACTACACTCGCATCTTCTTATTCACTCTTACTCTGTTCCTTCTCTTCGCATTCGCCATAACCCTTGTGCTCCGCACCAATGGTCACCGACCCAGCCGCAAGCTCACGGAACATGCCGGCGAGCGTGATCTCCTTCACATTTCTCTCAACATGACCTTGCACCGCGTCGGCGCGTCGGCCATGGCCTCAACACCCATGGACCCGCGCATCCGTGTTGCCTACGAAGACTGCATAGAGCTGCTCGATGACTCCGTCGACCAGCTCAGTCAATCAATCCTCGCCGTCTCGCACGGCGCCCACGCGCACGACGACGTCGTCACCTGGCTTAGCGCCGCGCTAACAAACCACGACACTTGCTCCGAGGGCCTCGACGGCATCCCCGACGGCTATGTCAAACAGCAGATGGCCGTGCACTTGAAAGATCTCGCCGAGCTCGTGAGCAACTGCCTCGCCATTTTCTCCGCCGCGAGCTCAAGCCAGGATTTTGCGGGTGTTCCCATTGAGAATCGAAGGAAGCGCCGACTTCTGTCCGTGGATGATACTTTTCCGAACTGGGTGAAAGGGAAAGATCGGAGACTCCTCCAGATGCTTCCGCCGACAGTACAGGCGGACTTCATCGTGTCCAAGGATGGCAACGGAACGCACAAAACAATCGAAGATGCGGTCAAGGCTGCTCCTGAGGGCAGCTACCGCCGTATAATTATTTACATCAAGGCCGGACGATACGACGAGAACATTAAAGTCTCAAGGAAAAAGATCAATATCATGTTCGTTGGTGATGGCAAGGGGAAGACCGTCGTTGCCGGTTCACGAAGCATCTACGACAACTTCACCACCTTCCACACAGCCACCTTCGGTATGTAAATTTCCTTCTCCTTCTCTTTGCGGAATTTCATCAAACATTTGTCGGGCGGAAAAGAATTTTTTTTCTGGTTCTGCTTGCAGCCGCGACAGGGGCGGGATTCATAATGAAGGACATGACAATAGAGAATTGGGCGGGACCGTATAAGCACCAAGCGGTGGCGCTGCGAGTAGGAGCGGACCACGCGGTGGTGTACCGATGCAGCATCATCGGCTACCAAGACACACTTTACGTGCATTCACAGAGGCAATTCTTCCGAGAATGTGACATCTACGGAACTGTTGATTTCATCTTCGGCAACGCCGCTGTTGTGTTCCAAAAGTGCGGCCTTTGGGCTCGGAAACCTCTTCCGATGCAGAAAATAACCATCACCGCGCAGAATCGCAAGGATCCGAACCAGAACACCGGGATCTCGATCCATGACTGCCAGATTCTACCAGCGAGCGATCTTAACGCCAGCGCGGGAAACATGAGCTCTCAGACGTTTCTTGGCCGGCCATGGAAGCTGTACTCGAGGGTGGTGTACTTGCTGTCGTATATGGGTGGGCACATTGAGCCGAGAGGGTGGCTGGAGTGGAACCAGACATTTGCGCTCGACACATTATATTACGGAGAGTACATGAACTACGGGCCGGGAGCTGCCGTCGGAAAGAGGGTACAGTGGCCAGGATACAAAGTGATTACGCTGCCGGAGGAGGCTGGAAAGTTCACCGTCGCTAATTTTATTTTCGGCTCCTCATGGCTTCCGTCCACCGGAGTCGCCTTCCTCGGCGGACTCCTGTACTAACAAATCTGATTTTTTTGTTGTTTTGTTTTTTAGGAGGCTTTATGTCGTTTAGAATTTATTTGGCATATAAGCTCACTCTAAGAGAAAAATTTGCGTACAAGGATTATTTAGAGGATATTGGGAGGTTATATCCGCGTTATATCTTCTATAACTTTCACATAACTTATATGTAACTTACAAATACTTACAAATATATGAAAATAGAAGCGTATAACACGGATATAACTCTCTAATATCTTCTGAATAACCTTTCTAAAGTACGTAGCAGTGCATAATTCACGCACTCAAATTTTTCTCTCACTGTAAGGGAAAATATTTGCGTACATAAGACGTACGTCCTCGTGTTATTTAGGGGGTATATGAGGATTATATTGAGATTATACCCCTTTGTAACTTTTATGTAACCTCCATGTAACCTACAAATGAGTTCCGAGCTTCTGTAATTTTATGAGAACAAATAAGTTATACAGAGGTTATAGGGGAGTTACACGGATGTTATAAGGGGTATAACCCAAATATAACCCTCCTGTATCCCTAAATAATTCCTGATGTACATGTACGCAAATATTTTCCCAGGTGTTTACGTTTGTAGTTTTTATTTTATTGGTTATTAACTGGGCAAGATAAGTGTATATTCCGGTTAAGTTTGGCAGGCAATGGAAATAAATATTAATTTAATTAACTTTTGTATTTCTTGATTGGAATGAGGTTAAATTGTATTATATTTATGTTGCGTAAAATATAATCTTTATAAAATAAGTTATAAAAATGTGCACGTTGTCTTTTTGCAGAAGTGTTGCTTTTATGTTAAGGGCCTGTGATGGCAACATACAACCAAACTGAGGAGCATTTGATGTGTTGCTTTAGGGTTTATTTGGGATTTCTTTTTTATTGTGTTTACTTTTTCTTTATAAAATCACCATCACATCCTCATCTAGCTACTGTTTTCTTATCTTTTGAAGAAAATTTTATGATATATGTCTGATTTTTTAAGAAGAAAAGTATTTATATTATTCCATAATATCTTTTAAATAAAATATATATTTTTTTTTACAGTAGTTTTACAATCATATTTATAAAACGCTACAACTCCCCAAATTTGCCTGTGCTTGTTCATCTTTTATTTTGTTGAATTTAGCTTTTTTTTTTTTAAATTTTTATTTAAGTATTATGTTCTCTATTTTTGATAGAATTATAACTTTTAAATTTGAAGTATTTTCTTAAATTTGTTACACAAAAGAAAATAAGTATATAAAATTAATAAATATTAACTACAAAACATTTATAAATTAAAGAATAGCATGCAACGCAACTAGTATCTTCATTACAATACATTTAATTAGTTAAATACTCATTTACAACCTTATAAGCTATTACTTTAGTTGGTGTCTACTTTCAATTGTCCAATTTGGGAAAAATTATTCCATATGGATTGTATACCTCACGCGTGACGGTAAATCTGGTGATTTACGGTCATGATGTGTTTTGGTGAGCCCCACCTAATTTTTTTTTAAAAAAAAACTTAAATAATCCTGAACGTAGATCACCGTGATCTACGGACAGGATCGGACACCACATGTGGTATCCGTATGCAACAATTTCTCCCAATTTGGAGATGCACCCCTATCTCTATACAAAAAAGTATAGCATGCTCAATCTCTTTAAAGTTAAATACTAAAAGTGATAGTGATTAAAGATTCACAAGTTTTTTTAAATGTAGCTAGCAAAACAGAAGAAACGCTTTGGAAAATACCAATGAACCTTAAAACTAAATATTCATTGGAATCACACAGAAGTTACTGACTTGAATGATTGAACATATGAATAATTGAATTTTTTTAGGTTACAATTAGAATTAAAAGATCCATCTCTGTTATAAGATTTTAGGTGTTGCATGGTAAGAAATTCATAGGAATAAAATGAAAATTTCTTACTTTTACACGATGATCTTACACACATGAATAAAAAAAGTACATGATATATAACAAATTTTACGTGAAAAATCACCAAAAACAGCCAAGAACCTAACCCAAATGAATGAACCAATGCGTGCGTAAAATTATAAAGAGTTTTGTTCACTCAATTAGAGAAAACATGATTACAAAACAATGCACTTAAATTTAGTCTTCTGCAAGCATAATAAAGATTGAAGTAATGGGCGCATAATGAGCATTTTGATGATGTTATTATAGTGATGATAGTTGGACAATGAAAATATTTTGATGACGAAAGTTGGAAGATATTAATTTGGCGATGGTGGTCGAATTGTGCTAGTTGGATTAAAATTCCAAAAAAATCTTATAACAGAGATGTGCTAGGTGGTCACATAGAGTTATATGCTTTTTAAATCTCCACACTCACTCCAATCTCAAGTCTAGTTCTCTTTTATATGGAGAATGAGGCTCTATTTTAAATTTTCAAGGGTGACATTTTGATCAGTTTAATTAAAATTCCAAAAAAAAAAAAAAGTGTTTAATGGCCTATGTTGATTGTTAAAATCATAGCCCATTCATTCAATCTTTTTAAAGCTGCTTAATAATGACAAAATTAAGTGTTATTGGGCTAATTGAGTTTCTTTCATCATGATGCTTATTGTGACTATAAGCATATAAGATAAGAAAAAATTTCAAATCTTCAATTAATGTATTAAGATTTCCAACCATATATCAAATGCATGATATTGGCTACTTTGGATTTGAATCAACAACATTCAATATTTTAAAGGTAAGTTTATCAAGATATTTATTTTTTCTATAAGTTTACTAAATTTAGATTATCTTTAAATTAATTTAAGCAGTTATTAATTAAAAAATTACATCAAGATTTGTGCTTTATTGGAAGGATTTTATGATGACATATCATTTTCCTCTATATTTGAGCATATATGTTCATGTTATTCAATCATATTATATTAAGTTTACAAATAAATCTATGCCTTGATCTTAATTTCAAAAAATTTACAAGACATGATCACTCCTTGAATATTACCATGAACCTATCTTTGGGGTCCATAACCAAGTAAAATTTTAGTAATCATAATTTAACCATTTTTTCAAGCAACATATAAATGGAAGCAAAATTGTTCAACCATTATGCTTTAAAATCTTCAAATTTACTTCAAACTAATTATTATCACTATGTAGCCTCCAAAAGTATTAGAATTGAGTCTATGATATGCAAAATTGAAGAAATGGGCTTGATTAGGCCAAGACTAAGCTATGTCGACTGACAATTATTTTTATCATCCACACTTACATTGGGGCATGCGCCAATTCTAGCATTTAATAAGGTGCATGTTGATCCCATAAGTCCATGATAATGTGCATGTTGACCCATAAGTTAATGATAATGTGCATATTTTTTGATAGAATTTTCTTAAATTATGGAAAAACTAATTGATTATATATTGACTAGCTCGAAGAGTATGTGCATATAATATATATATATGTCATTCTTATGTTTTGATGGATGATAGAGTTTCTTTATAGAAGCGCATACATTTAAAATTTAATTATTTAAATAATCAAATACGACATCAAAAATAATATACTATCTCGAGAGCTAAGAAAATCATTTTTATGATATGTTCAATTACTTCAAATAATAAATTTTGAATGTTTGCAATGCTCTATGATTAAAGCGGTAAATCATTCATCTATCTAAAATGAAGAATACATAGTGTTTAACTTAAATCCGAGTTACAAAATTTTTAAAGGGGCAAACCACTATAGTAAATTACATCTTAAGAAACTGATGTCACTTAAGAAAGCTCTCGATTAAGAATGTGATTTTGGCTTCAAGAAAGCTTCATGGTTAGGTTTTCGCGATTGCTCATCAGGAATTTCAAATGGAAATGACTCAAAAGTGGAACATTTAATGAAACCCAAAGAGAAAGAAAAATAAGAGATGTCGAAGATATTAAGAAACTTAGTGACATCTAAACTGTTATATTGTTCAACTTTATGTACTTTGAAAGAAGTTTGTTTGATGATTTATCTTGACTTTTTATTAGAAAGTTCTAACTTAAATCACATGAAAGATGGTGATAAGAAATTCTAAAAGTGAAGATTTATGCTGTAACCAGGTAAGCAACCTCAGAATCCTAAGACTAAGGCAAAGTTCCTTGAGAAACTAAATCTTTAGAAATGTAGTCTAAAGGAAGAGAAAGAACATAAAAAAAACATGTAATCAACTTACAACCCTGCCTGAAATGGTTGCCATCTAAATTACCCAGTCTTAGTGAAAATCATGAATGGTCAGTCTTAGTGAATGCAAGCTAGGATATGTTTTATTTATTAGGAAAAGGAAGTCTTACAACTTGATTATATATTAAGATGCACAAGTATGACTGGTACGCATAATGTTTTAAGACTAATATGAATATTTTTTACAATTTAAAATTTAAACATTTTATAGCTCACCGCCCTCAAGTACTTTATTATTTAATGTTAACTCTTAGTGTCGAGTGAATCAAAATAAACTATGCTGTTTTCCAAATCCTTGATGATGAATAACTTGAAAATTGATTTGTAAAGCCAAATGGTATGTAATGTTAGACTCCCTCTATAAGGCGGTGATCCTCACATATCAAACACCCATTTTTATGTAATGAGTGGGGCAATGAAAAGAAAGGAATATAAGTTATTTGCAAGGTACATGCCTATGATGATCTTTTTGTGGTTATTCCTAAAGCATAAATATATTACTCATTTATTTTATTTAATTATCAATTTTGTTATTTTATATGCATGTTATACTAAGGTGAAAATGTGATGTGCTATGCAAACTAGGTTTTAATTAAGAGTTTCATTCGATTTTGATAAATTAAATTAAACTTATTTGGTTTTGATAGAAAATATAATCTTTAATTGAGCATACCGATAAACAAGGCAAATGGGCATAAATAAAACACTAACCTAAAATTTTTTCAACCCTATATATCAAGCAAAACACAATATGGATATCAACCCTAGGCCTATGTCAGACTCATCCTTTGACATGATCTGAAATATAATTATTGATTTAGTTGAGATTAACCCTTTCATTTTCATTTTCATCCCCTTGTGGGTTGTTTAGATGTTGAAATTTGACATACCACAATACACCCTAACTCTAGAAAAGAAAGGACTCAAGAAAGAAAGCCTACATTACTATAACATCCTAGGTTCTCTATAGTACCCTAAGTTACTACACTAACCCTGTAAAACAAAGTTAACACATTTTTAATCATACTATGAAAGCCTAAAAACATGCAAAAAAAATCTTTCACAACCTATGCAATAAAGAAGAACTATCTACTTGTCCCAATAAATGCCTTACTAGTAAACAAAACAAATACAACACAAAGAAAAACAATCAAACCTTATAATGACTAAAGGTTTATTGCCTTTTTATGTCTAAAGGTGAGTGAATGTGAAGTGGGAACGTTAAAATTTTATTTAGGATAATCACAGTCAAGATCCTATAGTTCCATCATCTCGGGGTTGTTAGTGTTTTGGATCTACTTAGTCAAGAATGATAATTAATCTAATATGACTGTAAGATTTCTATTGGCAATCATTGGTTGCATCGTCAATTAAAAAATCATAAACTCATAGGTTTATTGTTCAAGTTGCTTTTGGTTTTTTTGTCCATTAGGAGTTTATGTTTTAATATCTTTCAGATTTATGAATATATGACTTTTATCTTTCTCAATTATTAATAGAGTTTTAAAAGGATTCTTTATTAATAAAATTGATTAAGAGGATTGTTTTTATTAATTTGATTTTTACCAGTGTTCTTTGAAGACAATCCCAATCAAGATCTTGGTTCCACATCTAAGGGTCGTTAATGTTTGCGGTCTACTTGGTTATGAATAATCAGAGGATTCCCTAATAGTAATCTTGGGTTTCCAAGACATCTTCTCAAATTGGGGTTTGTTTAGTTAAGCTCAATTTTAAGTTTTAATAAATTTTATTTTATGTTTCAAGCTAAGTTTAAGTAACTTACATGTTTTATGGAATTCATTTGACTTTTACATAAGTTGACTCGTTATGTCTTTAAGGATTGGTCTATGTTTAATTTTATTTTATTTGTAGGTCCTTTTAGTTTTACTTCATTAATTGGTGGAAATTTTTTTTGGATTTGGAGTTTTCATAGTGAAGTTATTAAATTTTCAGTTCATGATGGGTATGTTTGTAAGTTTGTTATTATTGACTTAAACTACTATGTCTCGAAGTGAGATTCATTTATTGTGTTTTAATATTTGTTGATGAATATTTTAAAGTGATTAGTTAATGGTTTCAATTTCGATAACTTCATTTAATAAGTTTGATAATGAAAAGGGTACGTTCGTAATTAGGGAGAGTTATGAACATGCTTTTATTCATTCTTAAACACATGAATGCCAGTCGCCTTAACTTTTTAAAAATAATTTTTCTGATTTAATTTACATATACATATATTTTTCATTTTGAAAACAATATTTTTATTTTTTTTTAAATATGAGACTAACATTATCTCATGTACATAATAGTTTAAATAATCGAGCACAATACTACAAGCAATACACCATCCCAAGCGATAGACATACTACATGACAACGGGCTCAATCATATAAACTAAAGAAACTTATAACACCCATTTGGTATGCGAACCTTTTATGTGTTGACCGACAAGTTCCTCAATCTAATATAAGGATTAGATATGATTTATATTATCTATATTCTAAAGATTCCTATAATGGCAAACCCCTATAGTTAATTATAACCTAAATGACCGAGATCATTTAAGAAAATTCTCGATAAAGAATGATTAGCCAATCAAGTAAGGCATGATGTGGGCACCTCCTAAGTATGTCCATAAATCTCTTCCAGGCCTCGTAAATAGACTCGCCATCAATTTGGTTAAATGAGGTGATGTCGTTACTAAGTTCTGTAGTTTTGGATGGAGGGAAGTACTTGGTTATATATTTTTAATAGAAGTCATTTCAGGTCGTGATTGATCCTGATGTAAGGGAATTAAACCATACCATAGCCTTATCTCTTGGGAAAAGGAAAAAAACCTCAATCTAATGACATCATTTTTTATACCATTCTATTGGAAGGTGGCATATAGTTCAAGAAAATTAGCCAAGTAAATGTTGAGGCCTTTATTAGGAAGTTCTCCAAACTAGTTATTTTGTACCATCTGAATTATGGTTGATTGCAGTGAAAGTTATTGGCAGTTTATGCTCATGTGGATCTCCCTCAATAGAATGGGTTGGCGTACTCCCTAAGTGGTTTCATGGTGAGGGTGTTATGGTTAACCATCTCAATAGGTGTTTCAGAAAATAATTGTGAACTTCTAGGACATCAAAGAGTGCACTCGATCTCAGGGTTAAAAAGGGCAAGGTCAGCCTCAGCTCCCCTGTGCATAAAAAGAAATCTACAAATATGCAACACACATTCACACTGACCTACACAAGTCAGTCAGTAATCTCACATGTAAATGCTACACATAATATGAAAAAAAAAAACAAAAACAAAACAGAAGAATGCATAAATTAAATTAACATAAACAAAATTTTGGCTTTTCAACTTTTTCTTTATTTTTTAGTATTTTTTTTTAATTTTTCAGCGCATGCAAAGAAAACAACAATACTACAGATGCAACAACAAAAATAATAAACATAAACAAAAACATGAAATCAAGAAGTTTCAAACTTAAACAATAATTTTTTTAACTAAAATTTTTCTAACAACAAATATAATTATTAATTCCTTTTCCCAATAACGATGTTAAGCAATTAAAAAGCCAAAACTTACCAGGACGTAAATTGGTCTTACAACGCAAGTGTACGTGTCAAGTAGCGATGTGGTTAAAGTGTACTACATATCATTCCCACAGGGATAGTGCAGCAATTATTTCAACAATAAAATCTTTAATCTACGAATCTGATGAACCTAGCTTGGTAGTTTCACAAAGAAGATTTGAATCTTAAAATCCTAATAAAACAAAATAGATTACAGGTAGAGAAAACAAAAAAAAAGCAGAAAAAATCTTGAAAGTTCCTTCAAGATAATGAGGCTCATGCCTTTGTGATTCAGGGATCGTGGTGACCTTTGATTTTCTAAATGTTTTTCTATGTGATTGTTTCCAATTAGGAATATTTTACTTTTTATGCCTATGTCTAGGTGAAAAGAAGCATAAACCCATGAAGTTGAGGCTTCCTCATTTCCTATAACATTCCGTGTTATTATTTTGATCTCTAAAAATATTGCACAATTTCATAAGAGTATGTCTATTCTCTTAAATGTCTATGGTTAACCCTTTGTTTCCACCTCATGACGATTAGAAGTCGTAGTTTCACAAAGTATTTTAATATGTTGTCGATTTGACTATGAGTAAATTAAGATCGGAGGTTAACCAACAACATAGGCCATAAAAGCATGAGAAAAACACTAACGAGATAATATCTCAGAAAACCACGAAAAAAACCACTACTCCTACATCTTAGGGACATGAAGAAAGGACTAGGCACACATTGTTGAGAAAAATACATACAAAAAATCCATGCAAATTTTTATTGTAAGAAATGAATGATAGAAAAAAACTTACAACAAAACTTGTCTTCTCCATAATATTAGCACCCTTCTCTCCCATACAATAGATCTCTCATGAGCTCACAAGAACCTAATGATGGAAACTCACCTCTTAAGGTTTCAATCTAAATAAAGGAGAGAAACCTAAGATGAAATCTTTATCTGATAAAAAATCTTGCTTCCTTATAGCCTCAATCCACGTATGATACCCAAAGATCGGCCTCATGAGGTAATTTACAGGCAAAGCTTGACAAATGCCAGAAAAATCATAACAAAATAAGTTTTTGCAAACCGGCGTGGATGCGTTGCGAAGATGGCACAGGTGTGCTGAGTCCGACACGGTTGCACCTCAACTACGTAGCATGTGTGTTGAAGGTTGAACAAGTGAGTGAATGCATCATGGGTGCTTTAAACTGGGCGTAGGGGAGTTGAACGCAACACAGGAGTGTCAGGGTTAAAGCTGGCTGCAGTCTCGGTGATGCACTCAGCAGTGTTGGTGTCGTGGTCTAAAATTCTTGTATTGTACTTGTTTTCATTCTTTTTCACTCCAAATTCTTCATTCACTGTGCTCCCTGTACAAGTAAGAAAAAACATAGATTTCTCAAGCATAATATATTATAAAAATATCAAAAACATGGGAAAATGTGCCACTTAAATATCTTGTTTTTCACTCTTGTCAGGTGGCTGCCTTGTCGCTGTGTTGTGCTCCTCTTCTTGTTGGAGGCATGGATTCCACGATTACCGCACCTTTTAGGGTGTTAAACGCAAAAAGGTCTTGAATCCCGCCCAAGGAATATAACACAGTTAATATGATAAGAAATGAACAGTAAAAATGAACTTCCAACCTCCTTTAATGATGAGTTTCCTAATTATATTCTTTGGGGATACACTAGTACACATTTGCCTTTATGATGCCACTTTGTATAAAGGAGTTTAAAGGTATTAAAGTCAATTATCCAATACAACGACATAAGTTGAATAAATTTTGCTAACGAAGATGACCCTTTGCTCGTTGGCTCTTCTTTATTTGTTTTTCTCTAGTGAGTTGAATCACGAGAGAGTGATTTTAGATCTTCCTGGTCGATCGTATCTATGACTTCTTTTTAAACCCTAGTTTGCCTCCTTCACCTGCTAGGTTATAGATAGTTCTCGTACGGCTGGTCCTGCTAATAACTTTTCTCAAGCTTTAATGTCAGTTGGTTCGCCATTTGGTTAGACAATTCAATGAGATTCTGAGCCGATTTCCTTACTCAAGCATCAATTTTTTTGAGTAACCCGACTTAGTTATGTTTATTGGTCTTAACTCATTTTGGGTTGGGGACCCACCTCACTTGTCGTGTTGCTTAACCCTGCATTAAGATCCGGGTTTTTCTAATCCGGTCATACAATAATAAACTAAAAAAATTGTTAGTCTCATTCCATAAACTTCTTGATTAGTGGGCTTCATCATATACATTGTTATCTTGCTTCATCATACAAATTATAATCAATCTTTATCATAAAATTGTTTATTAAGTTTCAATGTACAAGTTTGATGCAAAAATTTTCATAATACTTCAAATCATAATTTTATGAGAAGATCTTGTACACACAAAAAAAGTGATTTAAAAGGGTCCATTTTTTTCTTGATAACCTAGAAGAAGAAATAATCATAAAGCTTGAATTAATTAAAATTATTCATCATAAAAGTATCCCTACAAATGTCCAATTATTACCTCAATTAGTGACCAAAGAAATAAGAAGTATAAAATGATAGCTTGATATGAATTTGGTCAAGGATATTATAAATGTAATGAAGAAGGATGAAGGATGATGGGGATAGTAAGATGATGTAAAATCGGTGATAGTGATTAAGTAGTAACAATCGAGCTACGATAATCTATCATTGGTAGTTGAGCGATGATGGTAGAGCTATGATGATCAAGTGATGAGTGTCTAGCACACAGATTGAGCAACAAATAGAGCCGTGGTGGTGATGGTGATGTTGTCAACAAGGACCATTAACATTGATCATCAAACCAAGTAACATTTTTTTAAATCTTAACCTCTTCCTTCTACTTTAGCCTCCTATTCAGTTGAAAAAAGGGTTATTCATGTGAAAAATGGCTTTATTTACAATTTTCTTAATAGTGGCGTTCTGATAATTTTAACTAAAATCCTTAAACACCGAATTTAATTGATTCATTTGATGATTGATTATTATTTTGATATTTAATTACCTTAATTAAGTCAAAATAAACAACATTAAGCTTGTTGAGTTAGTTCAATTCATTTTATGGAAAACATCATTTTGACTATAACCATTGAATATTTATAGGCTATTTGCCTCTTTACATAAATCACAAAATATTCTACTGCGTTTAAAGTATTTGATTTAGGTTTATTTACAACATTAGACAAGTCTTACTAAAAATGTATGTACAAAAATAATATATGTTGAATCAAAATTTGAATCGTCTTAATTAGTTTCATAAATACATAATTTAAGCTTGTTGAGTTGGTTCACAACACTTAATATGTCATTAAGTTCGTCTCATTAAAAATTTAAGTATAATTAAATTTGACGAAGCAAAATTAGAATGGTATTAACTTTATTTTAAAAAATATCAACCTAAATATTACATCAATATTTATTAGATTAATTTCATAGAGATAAATACGTACACATGATTATCTATTGTTTGACCATACTAAGGGTCCGTTTGGGGCAGCTTGTGCGTTTCAGGATAAGCTGCTTATCCTGAAACACGGCCCGCGGGTCGGCCGCAGGG
>NEWO01000717.1:89354-112090 GCA_003013225.1 Phalaenopsis aphrodite
GAGCCGAACTTCTTCAGTTATTCGGCCTCATCTTCAGTACTTTCTCCTCTTCTAATACCTCTCATAAACCGGTAATGGACATATAAACTGTAGAAGGGTCGGTATGGGAATTGATCAGTCAAATTTTCATCGGTCCATCCATTTTTCTTGAACATCTGCACCAATCCCGCTTTAATTGTTCCAATATGATCAAAACTCTCCTTCATCCTTCAATCTATGTGATAAAAAAGGTAGTTAAGAGTTCCTATTGTATTCGTAATACTCTGAAGTTCTCTTTCTATTTTCTTCATTTTCTTCTCCAAAGCTATTGAACTTCGAACTATTTGTGGCATCAATGGTGTTGAAGCATGTGTTGAATGATCTAAAATAATATATAATGCTTCATTTCCATTCCCAATATAATTTTAATCAATAGTAATGTAATAAAACTTTCTCCAAACTTTCATATGGAACTTGAGATTGACTGCAAAGTAAGAAAATTATGGAAGGATGCCCTAGTCCATATATTGGCCCATTCATAGTAATACCAATAACATATTTGAAAATAATCGTTCCCACATCAATGGGCTTTTCCATTTGAACGCAATAGTTTAAAATGACACTTTCTCTTTTAACTCTATTAATCTTCATTGTAAGGAGTAATTTTGTAGATATGAAGAAATGCCATTGTTTTGATATTGGATTAAGCAGTGAAGTGGAGAAACTAACGTATCCCTCATCTCTAAATTCCCAATTGTCATTTTCATCCATCAGAAAATTATATACATCTTGCATCATATCTCTCATTGGGATAAAATTTGTATAATGACAGATTGAAATATTTTCTATCATAGACAAATCATTAATTCGAGCCGGAGTAAATGGTACAACCTTACCTCAAACGAAGACGACTCCTTGAGTAATTCCATGTAAGTTAGCATAGAATTCCATTACCACTAGTACAACAACTGCAGTGGTAGTGCAACACATAGCTTCCCAATGCCTCTGTACAATGATTTTCTCAATCTGTGAACTTGGATTACTCAATGCATGATTGATAAAGCATCTCTCCTTGATAAGTCTTTTTTTTTGTAATGACTTTGTCGTATAATCTCTGCGCGTCAAAACTAATAAATTTTCTTCTATTGAAAACTTCTTACCATGAAGTACTTCTAAAATTGGAAGCCATGGAATTCAAATTAGGAAGTTTCTCCAAGGTAGTTTTTAGACCTTTAAAAACACCTCCCGATGGTTATTTAGGAGAAAAATCCCGCTAAAGTCCGCTGAATTTGCTCTGCACGTGCAAAACTGCTCGAGATGTCGTCGACGCTCCTGATGGCGCTGATAGAGCCATGGTCCATTAGGCGGGCGCGTCTGCACCAGAGGCCAAAATTGTGTCTTTTAATTTTATTGTTCAATTCGATTCCAAAATTTTCTCCAATACCAATATTTGTCTTCATTTATGACATATAAAATTGTGTAGGATTAAAAAATACTATTATCTCCTAATAAATTAAAACATTTATTAAACAACATAGTAATATATAGATATATAGATTTATATATGGGTTGCCTTCCACAAAGCGCTTGGTTTAGCGTCGTCAGCCCGACATACCATTGTTTAATCGGGATGACTTAACATTAAAACTTCTTTAAATTGTGGTATGTGTCCTTCATAATTATGTTTCAATCGATGCCTATTAACTTTAAATATCTTTCAAGTTTTAGGATCTTTAACAATAAAAATTTCGTAATGATAGACTTTAATCACCTTAAATGGTCCTAACCATTTAGATTTTAGTTTTTTATGGAAATAATCTCAATTTTATATTATATAATAAAATTTCTTATCTAGGTTCAAACTTCTTCTTAATAATCTTTCGATCATGCCATATTTTCATTTTCTTCTTCTAGATTTTTGCATTATCATATGTTTCATTTCTAATCTCCTCAAGTTCATTGAGTTACAATAATCTTTTCTCTCCAGCATCTTTTAGATTAAAATTAAATTTCTTAATACTCTAAAATGCTTTATGCTCAAACTCTATTGGTAAGAGACATGTTTTTTGAAAAATAAGTCTATATGGGGACATTCTTATAGGAGTCTTATAACCAGTTTTGTATACCTATAATGCAGTATCTAATCTAGCAGACCAATCCAATTTATATGGATTTACAGTTTTTTCTAAAATTCATTTTATTTCATGATTTGATATTTTTGTTATACAGCTGGTCTAAGGATGATAAGCAGTAGAGATTCTATGCATAATATCAAATTTTTAATCAACTTTTTGATTCTCTGATCCCTAAAATGGGATCCTCCAAGTTTAACAATTACTCTCCGCATTTCATATCTTGTAAAAATATTTTTATTTAAAAATTTAGAAACACTCCGAGCACCACATTTAGGTACAACAACAACTTCAATCCTTTTGGACATATTATCAACAAAAAATAATATATATAAGTTTCCAAATGAAGGCATAAATGACCCCATAAAATCTAATCCCAACACATCAAAAATTTCAACTTCCAATGTGTAATTTAGAGGTATTTCATTTCTTCTATATATATTTCCTACTCGCTGACATCGATAGCATGTTTTAATATATTCATTAACATCTCTAAAAAAAGTAGACCAATAAAATCCCGCGTGTAAAATTTTATATGCAGTTCTATTTGTTCCAAAATGTTCTCCAAATTTAGAATCATTACATCTTTCAATTATTTGTTGAGTTTCTTCATAAGGCACACACATCCAAATAATTAGATCTTTACATTATTTATATAAATATGGGTCATCCAAAAAATAGAATTTTGAATCATATATAAATTTCTTTAATTGTTGATTTTTAATATCAGGTGTTAGAATATCACTTACAATATAATTTATTATATCGGCATACCACGGTATAATTATTTCATCAATACTATATAATTGTTCATCGGGGAAATTTTTTAAAATTTCATTTGCAAAATTAGTTAATATTTCTTTTTCCAGTCTAGACAGATGATCAGCTCTTTGATTATCATTTCCTTTTCTATCAACTACAATAAAATTGAACTCTTGCAATATAAATATCCATATAATTAATCTTGGTTTAACATCTTTCTTTTGCATTAAGCATTTGATAGTAGAATAATCTGTATGCACTATACATTTGGTTCCAATCAAGTAAGGTTTAAATTTATCAAAGACATAGTCAATAACTAATAACTCTCTTTCAGTAGTAGTATAATTAATTTGAACATTATTTAGAGTTTTACTAGCATAATATATTTCTTTTAAAACTTTGTTGTGTCTTTATCTTAAAACAGCTCTAATAGCATAATCACTAGCATTACCCATTATTTCAAATGGTTTCTCCTAATCAGGTGGGACTATTATAGGTGCAGTAATTAATTTTTCTTTCAATAATTCAAATGCTTTTATGCATTCCTCATTAAAATCAAATTTTATATCTTTTTTTAAAAGTTTGCATAATGACTTAATTATTTTTGAAAAAAAAAATTACGTAACACCTGTAGAAATCAGCTTGTCCTAGAAAACATATTAACCCTCTAACTGTAGTCGGTGGTGGTAATTTTTCAATAACTTGAACTTTTGCATGATCTACTTCCACGCCATTTTCTGAAATTTTATGCTCAAGTACAATTTCTCCTGCAACCATAAATTGACATTTTTCCAATTTAGTACTAGGTTAATTTTTTCACATAATTACAGACCTTTTTCTAAATTATTTAAACATAATTCAAATAAAGTCCCAAACACAAAGAAATCATTCATGAATACTTCCATTTCATGTTCAATTAAATTACTAAATAGTGACATCATATATCTTTGAAATGTCATAGGTGTATTGCATAGTCCAAAAGACATTATACGAAAATAAATGTTCCATAAGGGCTTGTAAAGTGTTGTTTTGTCTTGATCCTCAAAAGCAATTAAAATTTGATGATAACCGGTATATCCATCAAAAAAGTAGTAATATTTATTTCCAACCAATCTATTCAACATTTGGTTTAGAAAGGGAAAAGGAAAGAGATCTTTCAGGTTTAATTTTCTATAGTCTATACAAATTCACCAACCAGTAACTTGTCTTATTGGTTAATTAATTTCTCTCATTTAACTCAATGATCACTCCTTTCTTTAAAACACAGTGAATTGGACATACCCAAGTATTGTTTGAAATAGGATATATAATTTCAACATCTAACCATTTTCAGATTTCTTTTTTAACAACTTCTTTCATTATTGGGTTTAATATCCTCTAAGGATCAGCTTTAGGTTCGTATTATTCATCTAATATAATTATGTGCATACAAATCGTCCTTTAATATCTGCTAAAGTCCATCAAAAAGCCTTTTTATATCCTTTTGACATTTCTATTAATTTTTATTCTTGAATTTTAGTTAACTCATAAGATACAATAACAAACAATGTAGATGAATCTCCTAAAAACACATATTTTAAATGGGCAGGTAATACTTTCAGTTCAAGTTCATATGGTTTAATACTTGAAGGAATAAGATTTTTATTATCATTTTTCCAACAAATCTAAAGTTTCAAATTTGTCCAGAATATAATCTAAATTCTCTTCTTTTATTTCATCCTCATTCTCATTATTCTTCTTGCCTTATTTTTTCTTCAAACTCTTTCTTAAATTGCTCATTACTTACATAATCAGTAACTTTCATCCTAAAACATTCATTATCTTTTTCTATTGCAGAATATTTCATAGCTTTTTCAATATTAAATGTTACTTCTTGATCATTAAATCTCATTATTAATTCTTCTTTTTGCACATCTATCATAGCTCTCCTTATTGCAATAAATTGTCTCCCCAAAATAATATGAATCTCTTTATCTTCCTCCATATCTAATACTATAAAGTCTACAGAAAAAATAAATTTATCCACTTTTACCAATACATCTTCTATAACTCCTTTAAGATAAGTTATTGATCGATTAGCTAACTGAAGTGTTACAGTAGTAGGGGAAATCTCTCCTAAATCTAAACGTTTAAAAATTATTAGATGCATAAGATTGATACTCTCTCCTAAATCACATAAAACTTTACCATAAAACTTTTCACCAATTGCACAATATATAGTAAAACTACCAGGATCTTTTAACTTTTTAGGAAGCTTTTTCTGAATAATAATGCTACACTCTTCACTGAGTGCAACAGTCTCAAGATCTGCAAACTTCCTTTTTTGTTTAGTATATCTTGCATAAATTTCACATAACTTAGCATTTGTTCCAAAGCCTCAACGAAAGGAATGTTTATCGTTAACTTTTTAAGAATTTACAAAAATTTTGTAAATTGTTTGTCTTTATTCTTCTGCTTTAGCCGCTGAGGAAATAAAGGTAATGGTTTTTCTAAGGGAACTTGTGTTTGTTCATTTTTATTATGGCCACTTTCAATCTCTTCCTTTTCCTCATCAACTTAAGTTTCTCTTTAGATTCTTATTTCAACTTCTTTTCCACTTCATAATTAAATAACTTTAAATTTCTCCTTATTTTGATCTTTTGAATTAACTTCCATAGTACTCGGAAGATTTCCTAAGGGTCTGTTACTAAGTGCAGTAGCAATATGTTCTAATTGATTTTTAATATTTCTAATAACAGCCCCTTGATTTTGTATTTGATTTTCCATATTCAACATTATTTCTTCCATCGTCAACTTCTTTTCCTTAACTTGTGGGTTAGGGTTAGAGTTAAATCTAAGAGGATAATAAGGTCGATAATTAGGATTTTCTTGGTTGTTTAAAATTCCTGAGGGGCTCATTGAATTGTTATAATTATTCCAACTAAAATTAGGGTGAGTTTTCCATTTAGGGTTGTAATAGTTAGAATAGAGATTGTTATTTTGATTATTTATATCATTCAAAGTTTCATAAGATAATTGAGTATCAATTATCCGCTCTAGTGAATTTTTCTCTAATACTAGTGGTATTTGAAAATAGTTCACTCCAATTTGATCAATCTTTTTTTGATATAACATAAATTTGAGATGCTAAAATAGAAATTGCACCAGACTCATGAATATTATCTACTCTCTTAAGATTTACCTGTTCATAGGGCCATTGAAAATTATTAGTAGTCATTTCTTCTATTAAAGAGTATGCTTCATCAAAAGGTTTTAACATTAGTGATCCACTTTCAACAGCATCTATAATAGATCTAAGTAATCTTACTAATCCATTGTAAAAAAGTTTGAATTATTAACCAATCTGGTAAAGCATGGTGTGGACATTTCCTAAGGAGATCCTTAAATCTTTCCCAGGCTTCATAAATTAATTCCCCTTCGATCTGACAAAAAGATGTAATATCGTTTTTAAGCTTAGCAGTTTTTTAGGGTGGAAAATATTTAGCCAAAAATTTTTGTGATAGTTCTCCCTAAGTTTTGATAGATCCAGGTGCTAATGAATTTAACCAAGCTTTAACTTTATCCCTTAATGAAAAAGGAAAAAGTCTAAGCCTAACATCATCATTAGACACTCCGTCATATTTAAAAGTAGCATAAATTTCAAGAAAACAAGCAAGATGTAAGTTAGGATCTTCAGTAGGTGTTCCTCTAAACTGATTATTTTGTACCATTTGAATAATAGTAGGTTTAAGTTCAAATGAATTAGCAACAACATTATTATCTTGAACAGTAAAGTGAAGTTCATCTGCTGTTGGATTAGCATAATCTTTTAAAGATCTTGGTCGATTTTCATTTATTTGATTACCTAAGTTATTCGTCATTTTGTTCAAATTTTTAGTTTCTATTTGTTGTTTTCAAAATTTTCTAATAGTTCATTCTAATTCTGAATCGTAAGGTACTAAACCTTCAGATCCAATATTTCGCATAAATAAATATAATAAGCAAATAGAAAATTCTTAAAAATACTCTTATATATAGTTACGTATTTCTTTGATTTTTGATTATATATATATATATATATATATATATATATATATGGTTTTTTATATTTTATCTCTAAATTTCTTAATTTACCAAATCTATTTAATTTACCGTTACCTTCCTCGACAACGACTCCAAAAACTTGATCTCGGTGAATATAATTGTGTAAAATTTATAAAGTTGATTCCGCTTTATAACGATGCTAAAAATCTTGATGTCGTATTTTATGAATAATAATGTTAAGCACTTAATATTGGGATTCTACGCAAGTATATGTATCGTTTTCAAGTATTATAAGACTTTCTATTTAAGTCTCAAATATCGATCCCACAAGGAAGATTTAAATTTGAAATGATAAATTAATTAGGAAATTCATAAAATTAAAACGAAATTATTGTCACTAATTTTGAATGTTTAAGATACTATCAAAGATAAATTATTAACTATTAGTAGAATTTAAATGCAGAGTTTAAAATAGTAATTACTAAATTTGTTTACGTGAAGATATTTTTTAATATGAAAAAGCATCTTTCCCACTACAATGAGTTTTTTGTGAAATGAGATGAGATAAATAGTTTAAATTAGTATTATGCCAAATAGGAGCAATTTTAATTGTCTACCCTGATTCAGCGTTATAGAAAATCATTGAATAATCTTAGGTTTAGTCCATAAATCAGTAGCTAAGCTAGGAGGATACTGGCTCCAACTCCAGAGCTCCCACTTTCCTTTCCCTGAAGGCTAACTCTCACTTTAGTTCTTAAACACTAAGATTGAATTGAGGATTGTAGTCTGTCACTCTAAATATCTCCAATTCTACACCCAACAAAGTATATTTTCCTATTTATTTGCACTTAGTTCCATGAACAAAATACTTTTTCATGGATTTAAATGTGATTCTCACTCTGTTGTAGAACTCATACTCCATTTTCAAGATCATATGTTTCACAAAATATTTTAACAACTCAATTTGTCAGATCAAAAAGTGAATTAAGAGCGGAATTGAAAAACCATCACAATTTATTTTATATTTTAATATCGGCACACCCAAATTATCTCTTCATTTAACCATATCTCAAAGTAGGGAGAAAGATAAAATAAACTACTCAGACTTTATGAGAAAGATACAGCAAAACACAAATTTTATATATAAAAAGAAGTTCATACAACAATAATAAATAAACAACAATTATCTAAAACTCTTTCTCAAAACAAATTCCTTGTAGCCTCTCTTAGGAAATGTAGGAAGAAGAAATCTCTCACTTCACTCCCTCTCCAACACTTCATAAAGAGTAATTCACACTTAAATTCACTACATAAACTCAAAACTAGAAATAAAATAAATGACTAATGGTGTGGAATGACGTGGAAGGATGTAAAGTGGCAAGGAGGAGTCGAAGAGATGCGAAAGGGGGCTTTTTCTGATCATTTTCGTCTCTAAATAGAGCCTAGGGTCGGTTCTCCAACAGGTGCATCCAAAAACTCTTCAAAAAGCATCCAAATTTGTCGAATCTTCTAGAAACAGGGTCTGTACCGACATCGGTGCCGTCAGCGCCCATTCTGGTACCATGGGCGCCAGTGGCCATCTAATTAAATCTGTGTTCTCTGTCAAACGACGTCGTCGGCGTTGAACAATTTTTCAAAATCTCCATTCTGACTCCAAATTTCATCATTTTTGCTCCAAATCCTAAAAATTAACAACATGCAATAAAACATAAAAAATACCTTCCATTAAAGTGCAATATCACCAAAAATGAGTATAAAATATGGGTCTAAAAATGCATATATTTTTGGTGCATCAGTTGGTGTACTCCTTAAGTGGTTTTAAGGTGGGGGGTGTTAGGGCTAGCCATCTCAACAAGCATTTTAGGAAACAAGTGCAATCTTCTAAGATGCCTAAGAGTGCATTTGATCTCAGGGTTAAAAGGGACGAGGTTAGCCTCAGCTCCCCTCAGCATAAAAGAAAATCTAAAATATGCAACACATATTCACACTGACCCACGGAAGTTAGTTTACAATCTCATATGTAAATGCTGCACATGTTATGCAAACGAAAATAAAAGAAAACATAAATTAAATTAACAACAAAATTTTTTTTGGCTTTTTAGCTTTTTCTCTCCTTTTTTTTGAGTTTTTAAAATTTTTCAACACCTACAAAGAAAACAACAATGCTACAGAAGCAACAATAGAAATATTAAATAAAAACAAAAACATGAAATCAAAAAGTACCATACTTGAGCACTAAATTTGTTTACTAAAGTTTTCCTAATAACATAAATAGTTATTAATACCTTTCTTAGCCAACGAAGCCAAAAGCTTGATGCGCCAAAGCATACTGGGACATAAGTTGACCGTACAAAGCAAGTGCCCACGTCAAGTAGTAATGTGGTTAAATTGTATTGCGTATCACTCCAACATTGATAGTGTAACAATTATTTCAACAGAAAAATCTTTATTCAACTAATCTGATAAACTTAGTTTGGCGGTTTCATAACGAAGAACTGAATTCTAAAATCTTAATTAAAAAGAATAGATTGTAGGTAGATAAAACATAAAAATTAGGAAAAATCTCAAGAGTTTCTTCAAGATAATGAGGCTCAAGCATCTATGATTTGGTGATCGTGGCGATCATTGATTTCATAAATATTTTCCTACGTTATTGTTTCCAATCGGGGACATGTTACTCTTTATGCCTATGTCTAGGTGAAAAGAAGCCTAAAACCCATGAAGTTTAGGCTTTCTGAATCCTCATGGTCTTCCATGTAGTTATTCTTATTCCAAGAATGATTGTAGAATTCTGCTTGAATATGTCAAACCTTTCTAAATTCTATGATTACATCTTTGTTTGCACTACACGATGGTGAGAAGTTGTACTTTCACAAAACATTTTAATATTCTAGTTGGTCGGTGATGCACAAAAATTATATGCATTTTTAGACCCATGTTTTATACTCATTTTTTGTGATATTGCGCTTTAAAGGAAGGTATTTTACATATTTTATTGTAGGTTGTTGACTTTTAGGACTTGAAGCAAAAATAAAGCAAAAATGATGAAATTTGGAGTCAAAATGACGTTTTTGAAGAAATACTCAATGTCGACGGTGTAGACCTACAGAATAGAGGCCAAAATTTTCTCAGCGTTGATGGCGCCAGGAGCAGAGCCAACGGTGCCAGGAGCATCGCCAACGGCGCCAGGAGTAGCACAGACAACACTATTTGACAAAGAGTAATGAATTAATTCACTGACCACTAGCACTGACAGCGCTAAAGTCGATGCAAGACCGATTTCTAGAAGATTCAATGAATTTGGACTCTTTTTGAAGAGTTTTTGGATGCACCTATTGGAAAACCGACATTGGGTTCTATTTAGAGCAAAAATTGATCAGGAAAATCTCTCTTCCACCCCCCAACCACTTAGAGTAGTTATTTATTTCTTTAGAGTTTTGAGTTTTGTGGTGAGTTTAAGTGTAAATTCTTTTCTAAGAGTTGTTAGAGAGGGAGAGAAGTGAAAGATTTCTTCTTCCTTACATCTTCTAGTATTGTAAAGAGAGAAAGAGTCCAAGAGAGGCTACAAGGGATTTTCTTTGAGAAAAAGTTTCAGATAAGTGTTGTTTATTTATTATTATTGTATGAACTTTCTTTTATATATAAAATTTGTGTTTTGTTGTTTTTTCATGAAGTCTAAGTAGTTTCCTTTATATTTCTCCCTACTCTGAGATATGATGAAATGAAGAGATAATTTGGATGTGCCAATTTTAAAATATAAAATAAATTGTGATGGCTTTTCAACTCTGTTCTTAATTTACTTTTTGATTGGGCCAATTGAAATGTTAAAATATGTTGTGAAACATATGATCTGAGAAATGAAGTATGAGTTCTTCAACAGAGTGAGAATCACATTTAGTTCCATGAAGGAGTATTTCGTTCATGGAATTAAGTGCAAATAAATAGGGAAATATACATTGTTGGGCATAGAATTGGAAATTTTAGGGTGCAGACTAAAATCCCCTATTTGGTCTTAGTGTTTAAGAACTAAAGCGAGCGTTAGCCTTCAGGGGAAGGGAAGTGGGAGCTCTGGAGTGGGAGCCCTTATTTTCCTAGCCTAACCACGGATTATGGGACTAAACCTGAGATTAGCCAATGATTCTCTATAATACTGAATCAGGGTAGAGAATTAAAATTGCTTCTATTTGGCACGTATAGATTTAAATCATTTATCTCGTCTCATTTTACCAAAAACTCATTGTAGTGGGAAAGATGCTTTTTAATACTATATAACTTCATCACATAAACATAGTATGGTAGTTACTGCTTAAAATTTGCATTTCATTTTATCTAGTAGTTAATAATTTAGTTCTGATAGTATATCAAATATTTGAAATTGGTGGCAGTAATTTTATTTTATTGCTGCGAATTTTCTAGTTAATTTATCATTTTAAATTTTAACCTTCCTCGTGGGATCGATATTTTGTGCTTAAATAGAAAGTCCTATATTGCTTAATAACGATACGTATACTTGCGTAGAATCCTTACATAAATTGCTTAAATTTCTTATTAATAAAATAACACATCAAGTATTTGGCACTGTTGTAAAGCGGAGTCAACTTTATATATTTTGCACAACTATATCATTCGAGATCAGTCAGACCAGGAGTAAAATAAGATCGGAGGCTTACCAACAACTTAGGCTATGGAAGCACGAGCAAAATGATACCAAGACAACATCTAAGAAAATCATGATGAATATCACTACCCCTACATCATAGTGACATGAAGGATGGACTAGACATACATTGTCGAGAAAATCACTTACACAAAATCTGTGCAAATCTTCATTGCAAGAAATGAACAATAGTAAAAACATAAAATAAAACTTGTCTTTTCCAAAAAAGTTGCACCCATTCCTCTCATACAATAGATCTCTGAGGCGCTCACAAGAACCTAATGGTGGAAACTCACCTCTTGAGGTTTCAATCTAAAGGAAGGAGAGAAATGCAAGAGGGAAGCATTATGTGATAAAAAACCTCTCTTCCTTACAATCTTCAACCACCAATGATGCCCTAAGATTGACCTCATAAGTTAATTTACAAGCAAAGCGTCACAAATGTAAGAAGAATCTTGCCAAAATAAATTTTTTTATGCTAGCGCAGATGTGTCATGAAGATGGTGCAGGTGTTCTTAGTCCGTGACGGGTGCACTGCAACTACAATGTAGGTGTGCTAAAGGTTGAACAAGCGAGTAGATGTGGGTGCACGGGGTTTCACATAGGTGCTTTATACTGGGTTGGAGTTGTTGAACGTGGTGCAGGCAAGCTAGGGTTAAAGTGGGCACACCTTCTCGACGGTGAGTTTGAAAACCTTATGTTGTATGTTTGCATTCTTATTTGCTCCAAATTCTTTGTTCATTATGTTCCTTGTACAACTAAGATAAAACATACCTTTCTCAAGAATAATATATTATTAAAAGATGTAAAACATGAAAAAATGTGCTATCTAAATATCATGTATTTCACTCTTCTCAAGAGGTTGCCTTGCCACTACACTGCGCTCCTCTTATTGTTGGAGGCATCGATTTCATGCTCTCCACTCCTTTTAGGGTGTTGAACCCAAAAATGTCCTGAATCTGACCAAGGAACAAAGCACAATTAATATGATAAGGAATGAACAATAAAAATGTGCTTCCAGCCCCCATTCATAATGAGTTTCTTAATCATAGTTTTAAGGGATACACGGTGCACATTTACCTCTATGTCGCCACTCTGTATAAAGGAATTTAACGGTACTAAAGTCAATCATCTGATGAATCAAAATAATTTACATAAGTAATTGCTAACGGTTGCAACCCTTTATTCAATGGATCATCTTTGTTCGCTTATCTCTAGTGAGACAAATCATGAGAGGGTAATATGAGAGCTTCTCGGTTGACCTTATCTAAACCCTGGTTCATCACTTTCACTCACTAAGTGATAGATAGTTCTTTGTTCAACTGGTCTAGCAAATGTCTTTCATTTGGCTTGATTGTCATTTGGTTCGCCATTTGGTTAGACAATTCAATGAGATTCTGAGCCGATCTCCCTACTCAACCATCAATTTTTGAGTAACTCAACTTAGTTCCTTTGACTGGCCTTGACTCAATTTAGGTTACAGCCTCACCTCGTTTTTTGTGTCGCTTACCCCTGGGTCAAGATTCGTGTTTTCCCAATCTGTTCATACAACAATAAACTAAGAAAATTATTAGATTCTTATTCCATTAAATTTTTGACTAATGGGCATCATCATATACATGATTATCTTGCTTCATCATACACATTATAATCTATATTTTTCATAAACTTGTTTATTAGGTTTCATTGTACAAGTTTGATGCAAATTTATTCGTTATACTATAGTGCCAAATCTTAATTTTATGCAAATATCTTGTACACACAAAAAGGAAATACAAAAGGGACCTATTTTTTCTTCATAATCCAAAAGAAGAAATAATCATAAAGCTTAAATTATTTAAAACTATTCATTATAAAAGTAGCGCTACAAACGTCCAATTTTGACCTCAATAAGTGAAGAAAGAAATACAAAGTACGAAATATTAGCTTTATATGAAATTGGTAAAGAATATTATAAATGTAATGAAGAATGTTGAAGGATGATGGAGAAATTTAGACGAGGAAAAATTGTTGATAGTGTTTAAGTAGTAACACGTGGATGTACGAGAATTTATCATTGGTAGTTGAGCGATGATGGTAGAGCTTGGTGGTCAAGGGATGAGGCTCTAGCATATCGATTGAGCAACAATAATAGAGCATTGGTAGTGAAGGTGATGAATTTTGTCAACAAGGACCATTAGCATTTATCTTCAAACTAATACTTCTATAACTATTATTTTAGAAAAAACCACACCTCTCCATCGCCCTTACTACCGAGACACTGAAACCCTCTCCTCCCTCTCCCTGTCGTTGATCACCGCACCTCTCCATCATCGCTCCCCATTGTTTTCTCCAGCCACGACTTAAGACATCCCTCCATGGAACGATTCAAACCCTCCAGAATCATAATTTTTCTGTAGTTTTTCCTGTGGTTTTGTTCTTTTTGCCTTGTTGTTGCAGCGCCAACTGTTTCATCTCGCTGGTTCTTGCTCTCTTCTTTTGTTATGTGTATAGTTCCTAGCCGATTCCTTTTTTTCATTTTCCTTTCAGATCTATTTCGCTTTTTCATTTTCTCTTTGGTGTTGTTGTTTGCTTTGGTTCTTTGTGATGTTTTGCTTCATTGTCCCTTGTTTTTATTCTCTATGTTGGGAGCTTTCTTTTCTCGTTTTCTCCTAACTAGGCTTATCTTTTCTCTAGAGTTTTGGCTTGTTTCTTTCCTGCTCTTTACCAAGGCTTCTGCATCACCGTCCTTCAAAGATGTGGTTTCGTGTAAACCTTTTGGGTCTGGAGAAGTTCGTTTGTCTAAGGAGTTTCAACAGCAAATAAAGGGACAGTGATAACAGATGTTTGCTTCAACAAGCCTCTCGCAAGAATGGTAAACTTGCACTTCTTTTTACTGAAGAAGATACATGCATTCTCATTAAACCATTAAAGTATACTTTAATTAGTAAATTTTCATTTACTCATCCCAGAGTGGAGTTTATTTGTAAGTTCTTTTCGGATTTGCATCTGGTTGGAGGATGGAATTTAGGGTTAATTGATAGTTGTAATTTAATTATTAAGTTGCAGCTTGAAGAGGATTATACCTCTCTATTTGCTAAGAAAAACTTGATCATTGAGATGTGTTACTTGAAACTTCTTAAATGAACACCTAATTTCAATCCTACCGAAGAGGTCCCTATTGTGCATGTTTGGATTCGCTTTCATGGATTTAAGCTACACTACTTCAATCCAAGAGTTCTTTATTCCTTAGGATCAATCTTAAGCAAGCCTTTGAAAATGGATGTTGCTACTTGTAATTTGTCTAGGCTTTTGATGGCTAGAGTGTTGGTTGAACGTGATACTACTTCGGTTTTCCATGATTTTATTTAGATGGGGAGTTCTAATGATGGTTACTGGCAGAAGGTTGAACAAGAATTTGTACCACAATATTGCACTAATTACAAAATATTTGGTCATCTTCTTTCTCATTGTTATAATGCCCATCCTGAATTGCAGAAAAATAAAAATAACAATAAAAAGATGCATAAAGAGTTGCATTCTGATTTGAAAATCACTAAGGCTAATCTTCCTGGAGAGGGTTCATTGCATTCTTTAGATGATCAGTTTAATTCTTCTATGAATGAGCAGAATAATATGGGTACTATATTGGTTGATAATTATTTGGTTACTGAAACTGCTAATGCTATTCATTATACCTCTGCTATTACGAATGATTTGGTTAAGAATGGTAATATTGATACTACTGTTATGGGTCAAGAAACTGATAAGGTTGGTACCACTGAAATCTTGCAATTAGATAGACAGATGGTTCTGCATGATGGACTGGCTACTCAGAAATGTCCCGCTCTCACTCGAAATGAGTTGGAGGAGGATTGGATGATTCAAAGATCATCTCGGGAAAGAAAATTTAAAGGTGTTCGTGAATTGCATTATTTGAATCTGGAGGCTATTCAAACCCAGGTGCAGGGTAAGGATTTTACTAAGCCTTCTATGACTATTATTACTAGACTAAACAAGGGTAAGTCTGTTATTGATGAAGTTTAACACTTTAATCTAGAATATTAGGGGTATTGCCAAAGTTAGTTTTTCTAATAGACTTAAAAATTTAATTCGTGCTTATAACTTAAGATTTCTGGGTGTTCTTGAGCCTATGGTTGCGGGCATAAATAATGAGGCTTATGTCAGACGTATTGGTGCTTTTAATTATATTGCCAACTCTAATAATAAGATTTGGCTCTTATGGAAAGAACCAATGAGTATTGAGATTCTTATCAATCACACTCAAGTATTACATTTGAGAATTTTTTGTCTTAATGAGTCTTTTCTTTTTTCTATTATTTATGTTGGGTGTACTAAGTAGGCTCGTTTGGAGCTTTGGAATTTGATTAAATCTCTTAAGCAGGAGAGTGAAGCTTAGCTTATGGGAGGGGATTTCAATATTATTTCTTCTCCTCTTAAGAAGAAAAGTGGAAATCCTCCTAATCTCAGTTTAATTGATTAATTTAATGATACATTACTGGATGCTGGGCTTTATGATATAGGGTTCCATGGGAATCCTTTTACTTGGCATAGAGGAAAGATTTTTGAACGTCTTGATAGATTTGTTGCTAGTCCTTCTTGGATTAATATTTTTTCTTTTTTTTAAAGTTCAGCATTTGACCATTAATGTTTCTGACCATGCTCCTTTACTTCTTAAAATCATGAACAACAATAATATAAAGAAGTATAATTTTAAATTTTATAATATGTGGACCCTTCATAATATATAAACTCAGTTTTCTACAAATAATTAGAAATCTAATGTTAATGGTTCTTCTGGGTATAAACTTTTGGAGCTTACATAAGAATTTAGCTAAAGCTCTTATAAAATGGAATTGGGAGGTCTTTGGGAACTTGCACCACAACATTGAGCAACATGAAGATAAGGTTGCTTCTCTGGAATCTGAGTTTGCTAACAATTCTATGGAATGAAAAATTTTGTTTCAGGGGCAGCAACAACTTAATGAGGCTATTAATATGGAGGAGCAATTTTATGCTCAAAAAGCTGCTAAGACCCATTTTTTGGATGAGGACAAAAACACTGCTTACTACCATGCCTGCATTTAGAATAGAAATAAAGTTAGTATGATTTCTAACATCATTAGCCCTGATGGTACGGTGCTCAATAATATCAATGATATTGCTCAAAGTGGTGTTCAATTCTTTTCCAATGTCTTTAGTAATAATGATTTTGATTTTACTTAGCTGAATATTTCTCTTTATGATTATGTTCCTTTGTTTGATAACTCGTTACTTACTTGTACTCATAGTCATTCAGAGATTAAAGATATCATTGATCAGATGGAGGTTGGCAAAGTGACTGACCTTGATGGTTTCATGGTTGAATTCTATAAACATGGTTGGAATATTATTCAGGTTGATGTTGTGTTGGTTATTCAAGATTTTTTTTGAGGTCATGATTTTCCTAAGTATTTTAAATCTTCTAATATTGTCTTGATCCCTAAAGTTAACAATGCTAACTCTTGGGATGCTTTCATACCCATAAGCTTGAACACTGTTTTGTCTAAGATTATTTCTAAAATTATTGTTAAGAGATTGCTTTTATTATGAACATTCTTAAAGGTGTGAATTATATTCATAAAGGTGGTATGAGTATTTCTCATTTAAGTTTTGTTGATGATCTTATGATCTTTACAAATGGTAATAAATTTTCTATTATGAAAGTTTGGGCTGCTCTTGTTGAATTTCAGAAGGTCTCTGGTTTAAATTTTAATACTCCTAAATATTTCTTCTATTGTTCCAAGAGAATCTCAGTTGTTAAAAAGAATTGGATTTTGGATTATACTGGTTGTAATAAAGCTATTATTTGGTGTGAAATGCTTAAAGTTGCCAAAATTACTGATGATCTTATTTGTTGGGATATTGGTAAAGGTGATGTTTATTTTTGGTTTGATGATTGGATGGGGAAGCGGGCTTTAGTTGATTCAATGGTGGTCATGTGGCTATTGATATTAAAGTCAAGGATCTTTAGTATGAGAATCATTGGTGTTTTAATGAGCTCAATAAGATGGTTCATAATGATGATGCTCTTTTTATATCTTCTATCCCTATTAACAGTGGTAACATTGATGTACCTAAGATTAAAGGTATGATAGGTGATTCTATTGCTAAAAGCTCGGCTAACTCTTTTTAGGAATTTCAAGGTTTGGATCTTTGCTGGATTTGGAATCCATGGGTCAAACCTTCCACGTCTTCCTTTATTTGGATAGTTTTGCATATTTTTTTGCCTACTCATGATTTGCTTAAGTTGAAGGGGTTACGACTTCCTTCTTGTTGTGTTCTTTGTAGGAATCATGAGGAGATTAGTCTTCACCTTTTTCTAGATGTATATTTACTGTGGAGATTTGGAATCAGGTTACTATGAAATTAAACTTGTTGTATTCCTTTTCACAGTATGCTAGTATTTTTGATATTTTACATTTCTGGAGACATAAAGAAAATGGTTTATTTGTTGTTATCCTTGCTGTTATTATGTGGTTTGTTTGGCTTACTCGTAATGATATTAAGTATAAAAAATGTGAGGCTAATATTCTTTACAAGGTTGGAAAGATTTTATCTTTTCTTATGAAAGGTTTATTTGCTGCTACCCCTACTGTTATTATGTGGTTTGTTTGGCTTACTCGTAATGATATTAAGTATAAAAAGTGGGAGCTTAATATTCTTTACAAGGTTGGAAAGATTTTATCTTTTCTTATGAAAGGTTTATTTGCTGCTACCCCTACTGTTATTATGTGGTTTGTTTGGCTTACTCGTAATGATATTAAGTATAAAAAGGCGAGGCTAATATTCTTCACACGGTTGGAAAGATTTTATCTTTTCTTATGAAAGGAATCAAATTTTTGGCCCCTAATAAGAAAATTACTAGTAGGATGGCTTGTATGATGCATAATTTGTCTATTCATGTTTGCTCCTCTAATAAGAATATTACTTTGTTGCATTGGTGTAAACCTTGTGCACCTTATATTAAGATTAATATTGATGGTTGCTAGAAGGCTAATAGCGTTAGTGTGGGTGGTGTTTGTCGTGACTCTATGAGTTCTATTCTCTATTGGTTTGCGACTAAGGCTGCTCCTGTTTCTCTACTGGTTGCAGGGACTGATGCGATGGTTTTTGGTCTTCAGGTGGCTCAGAAAATTGGATGGAAATTTATTATTTTTGAAACTGATTCTTTAATTTTATGGAAGTATTGCAGATTTTAGGATGAGCATTATTGGAGTGTTAATCTACAGATGAAAAGAATTAAAGATTTATCCAAAAACATACATATCATGTAGAATCATACTAAGAGAGAATGGAACTTGGTGGCTCATTAGGTAGCTAAGCTTGGATCTAATTTGAATTATGCTGTGATTTCCAAAACTATTCCTGCTGTTTTGGTTCAGTTTATTTTTTTGGATGTTTCTTAATTCAAAATAAACAACATTAAGCTCGTTGAATTATTTTTATCAAAAACATCATTTTGGATATAACCATTGAATATTCATAGGCTATTTACCTCTTTACATAAATCATAAAATTTTTTACTGCGTTTAAAATATTTGATTTAGGTTTATTTACAACATTAGACAAGTCTTACTAAAAATGTATGTACAAAAATAATATATGTTGAATCAAAATTTGAATCGTCTTAATTAGTTTCATAAATACATAAATTAAGCTTGTTGAGTTGGTTCAGAACACTTAATATGTCATTAAGTTCGTCTCATTCAAATTTTAGGTACAATTATAAATTTGATGAAGCAAAATTTGAATGGTATTAATTTTTTTAAAAAAAATATTAACCTAAATATTACATCAATATTTATCATTTTGATTTCATATAGATAAATACGTATAGGGCTGTAAACGAGCCGAGCTTGAGCGAGCTCAAGCGTGACTCGTGTTCGACTCGTTCGAAATAGCTCGTGTTCGAAATCGGCTCGTGTTCGAAATCGGCTCGTGAACAGTGTGCTTGTGTTCGGCTCGAAATTGGCTTGTTAAATTAAAATTGAGAAAAATAGATGTAAAGTGTGGTGTTATGAGGTGTTATGATTTAAACTAAAATTCGAACCTGGATCAAATCTATACAAAAGAAAAAACTAACAACATTGCCACATGAGGTGTTATGATTTAAACTCAAACATAAATATATATAATATATTATTATATAAATAATATATGTAATGTATTGTTATATAAAAAGTTATATAATTTTTTTTGAGTCATTTCGAGCCGAACACGAGTGAACAAACTATTGTTCGTGTTCGGCTCGTTTACATTTCGAGCTTACAAATTTGTTCGTGCTCGGCTCGTTAGGCTTAACGAACGAGCCGAACACGAGCTGCTTAACGAGCCGAACACGAGTTGTTCACGAGCAACAAGCCAAATTGACAGCCCTAAATACGGACACATGATTATCTATTGTTTGACCGTTTTAAATTTGGGATGCTAATTATTTAAATTATCCCGGCTCAAAATTTATCCGAATTTTCTAAAAAAATTAGCACTTGTCAATTTGTTATTTTTTTCAAATTTATTCAGCTCATTGCATTTAAATAATTTAATTTTTTTATTATTTACAATAGATGAATTCATTATTTTACATTTATTTAAAAATCAAAATCGTATCATTTTATATCATTTAAATTAAAGGAAAAAATCAGCTCATTCATTACTTTATTTAAAAAACACCTAAAAAATCAGCTAACTAAGAAAAAATCAGCTCAATCATAATGCTCCATTCTTATGTATTTATATCTCTTGCACCAAAACTTTTATATTTACACATATAACACTAAAAAATAGTAGTATTACCAAGGTGAAATATACTTTTCAAGTATAAATTTAAAACATTAAAGTGTTAGATAAATTTAAAACAATAATACATAGCTTGTTTGATAGCAGTGTTTTAGGAAGTTTCTCAAGAAGCTCATCAAGTGTATAATTTCTTTGAACAATGTTAATACTAAAAGTATGTTGATTGTTTGGGATCGTTTTCTAATAGCTTTTATAGGTTGTTACATTGCTTAATTGTCGTATTAGACAATAAATATAGCTAATTAGTCAATTAAAAACATTTAGTAGTCCTCTTTTTCTATAAATAGCTCCTAATGGAATTTTGAATAGAATGAAAAATGTGATAAATTTTCTTATTTTCCTGTTGTTTCTAATTTGGTATATAGAAAATAGAAAGATCAACCACGAAGCGAAAAATATAACGAGAAAACTCACACCAGAAAAGAACACAGCATAACACACGAATTTACGTGGTTCAGCAAATTGCCTACGTCCACAGAGTTGCAGATGATTTTATTACTTGAGAAATTTACACCCGTCGATTGCCTCGATAATTACAAGAAGAATTTCTCACTTCCTCTCTTTATCTTTCTCTACCCGAGTCACCCAAAAAGGCGCTAAGGGAGAACAAAAGTCTTGCCTTTGGTCATATGAGAGAATACTAATTGCTTCTATTTGGTTCGAACGCCAGGAGGAGAAATTAATTGCCTTCTTCTTCCCTTGTAGTTTCCTTGGAGTTCGAACAATAGCAACCACTGAAGAAAGGGACCAGGAAGCTTTTTATCGTGAAAGATAGGAGGCGGGGGTGGCATCGTTTCGCGAACAAAAGGAGCAAAGCAATGCTTCTCTTTGCAGCAAAGGAAGGCGGGAGCAATTCATTTTTTTTTCGTGAAACCGAGCTCCACACAACAAATCTTCCACTTGGAGACCAGAACACAGACTACAACGTCTTCTTCCTCATACTGATATCCTCAACTGGCGACGTCACCCTTTTCTTCAAACGTGATATTCTCCACCTTTGTAACTCAAGGTCTTTGACTTAAAGCTAGAAGACCAACTGAAGCTGCGTACAACTTCAGTTTCTCAAGTGTAACACCCTTTGTCAACATATCAGTAGGGTTCTTGCTTCCACAATTTTTCCCAAGCAACAACTGTATGTCATCCAACAATGAGCATATGAAGTGATGCCTGATCTGAATGTGCTTGGTCTTGGACAGAAATTTTTGGATTCCTGGTAAGTAATATGTCACTCTGACTATCACTGCAGAGAATGCCCTTCTGATTCTTCTTGTCCAATTCTTCCAAGAAGCTCTGCAGCCATATCATCTCCTTTGCAGCTTCTGATACTGCTATGTACTCAGCTTCTGTAGTAGACAACGAAACTGTCTTCTGCAGATTCAAGCTCCATGACATGGTTGTGCCACCAACAATATAAATATAGCTAGTAGTACTTCTTCTGGTATCAATGTCTCCAGCTAGATCAGCATCAACATAACCCTGTGCCTCTGAACTCTTTCTTGAGAATTACAAGCAAGTTTCTGAAGAGCCTCTTAAGTACCTCAAGATCCATATCACAGCTTTCTAATGTTCCTTTCCAGGATTACTCATGCATCTGCTAACAACTCTCACTGCATGGGTAATATCTGGTTTGGTGCAAACCATAACATACATAAGTGAACCAATATCTGAAGAATAAGGAAGCTTACTCATGTGATCTCATTCCTCCTCTGACTGGGGTGACTGATACTTGCTGAGTCTAAAGTTACTGCCCAAGGGTATGCCAACTGGTTTGGCCTTATCCATATTGAACCTGCTAAGTGCCTTTTTCACATACTCAGCCTGAGAGAGTCTCAACGTGCCTTTGAATCTATCTTTAACAATTCTCATGCCAAAGATATGCTTTTTCGCTCTTAGATCCTTCATTGCAAAATACTTTGACATCTGCTCTTTCAGATTATTAATCTCATCAAAACTAGCCCTTACAATAAGCATATCATGAACATATAATAGTCTAATAATATACTAATTGTCAAAATGTCTGACATAACAACAGTGATTTGCCTAACATATGTTGTATCCTGCACTGTGCATGAAATTATAAATTTCTTATGCCACTGTTTAGGAGCTTGATTCAAGCCATACAAGCTCTTCTTCAGTCTGCAAACTGAGTCTTCATTTCTTTGTACCACAAACCCTTCAGGTTGGTGCATGTAGATGTCTTTTTCAAGGTCTCCAAGAAGAAAGACTGTCTTCACATCTAACTAATCAAGGAAGAGATTTTCAGTAGTCACCATAGACATTACCATTCCAATGGTTGTGAGCTTCACCACAAAAGAGAAAATCTTGAAATATTCATTACAATGCTT
>NEWO01000717.1:112483-135393 GCA_003013225.1 Phalaenopsis aphrodite
AAACTGTAGTGCTAGTCGCTTCTATCCAGAAAGTAGGTGGTAGTTCAGTGTGCATCCTCATGGTTCTATCCCTCTCATTAATGGTGTTGTTTATGTGCACTGCAAAACCATTTTGTTGTGGTGTCCCTGAAATAATATTCTCCATTTTGATACTTTGAGCTGCACAATACTCTTTGAACTCACCATCAATGTACTCACCTCCATTATTAGACCTCAAACATTTCAGCTTTAAGCCTGTATCGTTCTCAACCATGGCTTTCTAACTCTTGAACACACTGAATACACCATATTTATTCTTCAAAAAATAAACTCATACCTTTCTGCTGTGATAATCAATGAATGCGACATAGTAACGAGAGCTTCTAAGAGATGCGACTGAAAAAGGTCCCTCTACATATGTGTGTACAAGATCCAGGTTTCCTTCCTTTGACATCCTGCCACTTTTTGAAGAAACTAACCTTTATCTGTTTCCCCATAATGCAACGCTCACACATGTTGAAATTAATAGACTTCAATTCTGGTAACTTGCCTCTAGACAAAAGTTCTTTCATACCTCTTTGACTGATGTGGCCAAGCCTGCAGTGCCACAACTCTATTGTGATCTCTACAATAGTAGTATCATCACTGTTAATTAAACCAATAGTCATATATAGCGTACATATTTTCTTACCCCAAGCCAATACTAGTGCTCCTTTAATAACTTTCTAGGTGTTATCTGAAAACACTACTGAATGTCCACTCATCAAGCTGCCCAACATAAATGAGGTTCTTTTTCAGTTTAGGAATGTGTCTAACCTTTTGTAGAGTCCACTTGTTCTTGTTTGGAAGTGCAATATCAATGTCTCCAATTCCTACCACATTCAAAGCTTCTCCATCTACCAGATATATTTTCTAAAGTCACCTGAAACATAATTTCACATCAATTCTCGTTTGAAAGTTGTATGAAAAGAAGCCCCTAAATTCAATATCCAGTCATCAACATAACTATGAACTATTAGCAGTAATGCTTCTTATGCTTCTTCAGTTACCACATTTGCATTGTCATTCTCCATCTTCTTGGGATTTCTGCATTTCCTTTTTATGTGGCCAATTTTACTTCAATTCCAGTAAGTTACTTGTTTACCAAACCTTGATTTTCTCTTGCCACTTTGTTTTGATTTTGATCTTCCTCTGTTTGAGTTCTTGTCCTATGATCTCTCTCTAAAATCAACATTTAATGCTGAACTCGAACCCGAGATCTCTCCAGAATCTTTCCTGTGCACCTCCTCAGTCAAAATCAAATCATGAATATTGTCATATTTCAGTTTAGATTTGCCTGTAGAATTATTGACTGTCATCCTCATAGCTGCCCAACTATTCGAAAATGAAGCCAACAAGATCAGTGCACGTATCTCATCATCAAATTCAATTTTCACAGATGATAATTGATTTGTGATAATATTAAAATCATTCAAGTATTGTACAACTGATGTAACTTCCACCATCTTCAAAATGAATAAATTTTTCATCAGAAATACCTTATTATTCGTCGATGGCTTTTCATACATATCTGATAAAGCTACCATGTGATCTGCAGCAGTTTTTTCCTTGAAAACGTTGTGTGTAATAGCCCTCGATAGAGTCAATCAAATAACTCTCAGAACTTGTCTATCCAAAAAATTCTATTCAGCCTCATCCATACTTTCTGGCATTTTCCCTAATAACGGAAGATGAAGTTTATTCCTATAGAGGTAATCCTCTATCTTCATTCTCCAGTAACCAAAACCTATGTCATCGAATTTCTCGATCCCTAAAATATTCACTTCATCTGCAGTCATCATTATTCCTCAGATCTGAAACCACAACTTTGATACCAGTTGATGTGGTATATAGAAAATAAAACAATCGACGACGAAGCGAAAAATAGAACGAGAAAATTCACACCAGAAAAGAACACAGTAGAACACACAGATTTATGTGGTTCGACAAATTGCCTACGTCCACAGAGTTGTAGAGGATTTTATTACTTAAGGAATTTAAACCCACCGATCGCCCCGACGATTACAAGAAGAATTTCTCACTTCCTCTCTCTCTCTCTCTTCTCCTCTCTTTATCTCTCTCTACCCGGTAGTCACCCAAGAAGATGCTAAGGGAGAACTAAAGACTTGCCATCGGTCACAGGAGAGAACACAAATCTATTTGGTTCGAACGCCATGAGGAGAAATTAATTGCCTTCTTCTTCCCTAGCTGAGGTTTCCTTGGAGTTGAACGTCAGAGACCACCGAAGAACGGGAGCATGAAGCTTTTTATTGCAAAAGACAGGAGGCGAGGGTGGCGACCTTTCGAGAACAAAACGAGCGAAGTGATGCTTCGCTTCGAGGCAGAGGAAGGCGAGAGTGGGAGCAAGCAGAGGCAGGAGCGACTAATTTTTTTTGTGAAACCGGGCTCCACACAACAGTTTCCTCTTCAACCATCTTTCTAGTTTTGTCNCTCATGGTTCTATCCCTCTCATTAATGGTGTTGTTTATGCGCACTACAACACCATTTTGCTGTGGTGTCCCTGGAATAATCTTCTCCATTCTGATACTTTGAGCTACATAATACTCCTTGAACCCACCATCAATGTACTCACCACCATTATTAGACCTCAAACATTTCAGCTTTAAGCCTGTATCTTTCTCAACTATGACCTTCTAAGTCTTGAACACACTGAATACATCATATTTATGCTTCAAAAAATAAACTAATACATTTCTGCTGTGATAATCAATGAATGTGACACAGTAATGAGAGCTTCTAAGATATGTCACTGAAGAAGGTCCCTACACATCTGTGTGTACAAGATCCAGGTTTCCTGCCTTTGACATCCTGCCACTTTTTGAAGAAACTAACCTTTATCTATTTCCCTATAATGCAACTCTCACACATGTTGAAATCAATAGACTTCAATTCTAGTAACTTGCCTCTGGAAGAAAGTTCTTTCATACCTCTCTAACTCATGTGGCCAAGCCTGCAGTGCCACAACTCTGTTGTGATCTCTGCAATAGTAGTATCAACACTGTTAATTAAACCAATAGTCATATATAGCATACATATTTTCTTACCTCAATCCAGTACTAGTGCTCTTTTAATAACCTTCTAGATGTTATCTGAAAACACTACTGAATGTCCACTCATCAAGTTGTCCAACATAAATGAGGTTCTTCTTCAGTTTAGGAATGTGTCTAACCTTTTGTAGAGTCCACTTGTTCTTGTTTGGAAGTGCAATATCAATGTCTTCAATTCCTATCACATTCAAAGCTTCTTCATCTACCAGATATATTTTCTAAAGTCACCTGAAACATAATTTCGCTCAATTCTCGATGGAAAGTTGTCTGAAAAGAAGCACCAAAATTCAATATCCAGTCATCAACAAAACTATGAACTACTAGCAATAATGCATCTTGTGCTTCTTCAGTTACCACATTTGCACTGTCATTCTCCGTCTTCTTGGGATTTCTACATTTCATTTTTATGTGGTCAATTTTACCTCAATTCCAGCAAGTTACTTGTTTACCAGACCTTGATTTGCTCTTGCCTTTTTGTTTTGATTTTGATCTTCCTCTATTTGAGTTCTTATTATATGATCTCTCTCTAAAATCAACATGTAATGCTAAACTCAAACCCGAGGTCTCGCCAGAATCTTTCCTGTGCAACTCCTCAGAAATTAATTGCCTTCTTCTTCCCTTGCTGAGGTTTCCTTGGAGTTGAACATCAGAGACCACCAAAGAATGGGAGCAGGAAGCTTTTTATTACAAAAGACAGGAGGCGGGGGTGGCGACGTTTCGAGAACAAAAGGAGAGAAGTGATGCTTCGCTTCGCGGCAGAGGAAGGCGGGAGTGGGAGCAAGAAGAGGCAGGAGCGACTCATTTTTTTTGTGAAACCAGGCTCCACACAACAGTTTCCTCTTCAACCATCTTTCTAGTTTTGTCAGCATCCTTGCATTGTCGTTGATCTCTCTCTCAGATTTTATATTCATCAATCCTCCCTCATCTAACTTTTGGAGTTGTTAGCATCATCTAAATTGCCAATTATCAAGATTCAAGAAATTGGATCATAATAATTGGTGCCCACATTCCATAATCCATCTTTAGATTTCTCCTTGCTCACCTTACCACTCAGCCATAGCATTCAGAAAATCCACCATTGATTTACACATAGTCTGGCCACCTCTTCATCTCCCACCTGCCTTCCTAAGCCCTTTTGCCAAACATAGCAATCACAATTTCATTGCTACACTACTCCACACCCTCTCCTTATTATCCTGGCCTATCAGACAAACTTCTTGCAATCAGCCTGATTTATCTCCCCTACTATGATTTCAACCGTCTATTCTTCATCACTCGCATTGCCCTACCAATGCAAAGTATCAAGTTCTCCACAAAAAAAAAAATATTTATAATACACACTACAGCAAAATAGTAATAACTTCTCTCTTTGTCTCTTATAAATTCAAATGGTTAAATTTTTATTTTATATTTTGATGATCTGGGCTAATTTATAGGTTTAGCAACATGTGCAACAACTAATAAAAGAAGAGACAGACGTAATTTTCTTTCAAAGAATAAATTAAGCTCTATAAAAAACCCAGCAATTGAGAAACAAGTATCTTTAAAAAGACAGAAGAGGTATACATAATGTTTATTTTATATATACGTAGCTTTTGATTACTTTATAAATTATTATCTGGCACAAAAGTTAGAAATATTTTTACAACTTACCAAAAAGATTTGGTCGGTGAAGAGTAGGACAACTGTATGAAGATGGAAAGATGTGTCATGTGCTCAGATTAGTTGATCGGGCTTCTGCTTGTCAGTTATAAGTTTCATCTTGTCTGGAGTCTGGAGTTAAACATTCATCTTTATATTTACATTATTATTTTTTTAATTATGAAAAATAAATTAAAATTTTCGATGTAAGAAAATTATAATTTTTTATTATAGATATAAAAATGATTCAATAAACAAAGACATAAAGGAAGTGTCGGTGGTGGCAGGAGGCATGAGGCGCATGTGTGAGGCCAGTGAAGCACCAACGCCGCTATTAAAAGCTATATTGGTTCCTATTTATGCTGTCCTGCCTTATCTTTCCTCTACGCGTCTCCGAGATACCCACGATGCTATTAACATAATTTTATTAGAAAAGAATTTATTCATAAGAAATTGCACAACATTTTCTTAAATATTTATATGACATAAAATTACATTTTTTTAATTAGAACTAATTACAAAAGTAATAAATATTTAGCCTTAACTAAATATATATTAATCATACCGAAATTAAATATCATAAAATACTGATTTATATTAATATTTATTTATTTATTAAGCGCATAAAAAAAAATATAAAGGATATAAAGGAACACACCGCAAGATAGACAGCATTCATTTCTAGCGTAGAAAAAGGCGCAACATTGCTGCTGCAACATCAATTCAGTCCACATTATGAGTGCAAGTTTTTTAAATCAGTAAATTATACTTTCTGTAATAATTATTTTAGAAAAACGTACCACTTCTCTTTATGGGCAGACAAAAATTTCAGCACGTATTACCTCAATGATTATAGGTAAGTTACACCCCTCTAATATCTCTATAATAGAAATTATTGCATACGGATAGATCATGACCGTAGACCACAGTGATCTATGGTCAGGATTATTTCAGTTTTTTATATATTAAAAAAAATTTAGGTGGGCCCCACTGAAATACATCATGACCGTAAAGAACTGACACCGCACGCAAGATTTGTGCGGTGTCCGATCTGTATGGAATAATTTTTCCTATAACTGATCTATAATTTTCCAATACCCTCTGAATAACTTCCGACATATATAATTCAACGTAGATCAAAGTTTATTTAATGAATGTTAATCTGAATAAAAATGTAGAAATGCTGCATTATGAAAATTGAAGTACCCAACTCTAATTTTTTTCTATGGTTAAGAAAATATTTCTGAACTTTCATTATCTTGCATTTAAATTATGTTATGTTAATTTATGGCGCATTTAGAAATTTATTTAAATTTAATTTGAATGAATTATATTTTATTATTTCATGAGTAACACTATAAATTCTCGCAACTTAAGGAAAAAAAAGTATGTATATTAATAAAACACAAATCCACTACTTTTTCTTTTCCCCAAGAAAAAAAAAATCATTTCTACAGTGCATGCATCGCATGTATTCACTAAAGTGGGCCCCACTATTCTTGGGACTGTAATTTCGTCCGAAGCTTCAGATCTAATGGCATAAACCGTAAATTTGAATGCCAGCACCTACAAGTCCGACAAAAAACTCCAGCAAGTGCAACGAGCATTTCCATTCTGAGTTTTATGTAATCTCCCAAAAAGAGCTATTCAAGGTGTTGGACAACTTAAGACTTAAATAACTTTTTTCGGTCTTACGCCTAGCCGATGTGAGACTTTTTATCAAGACATTCTCCTCCACCCAATCACGTGACGCTCTCTTCACGGATCAGCTCCACCGAGAGTCTCACTAGAACATGGAGAGTCCACACACTTGGCAGACAGTAATCGACTCTGATACCACTTGTCACCTCCCAAAAAAGCTCTTCGAGGTGGTGGGCAGCCCATGACTTAAATACCGCTTTCCGGCCCTACACCTAGTCGATGTGGGACTTTTGTCTGTGACATTTCGGAATTGATACAAATTTGCGTACGACTGCATACGTCCTAAAAGTTATTAAGAAGGTATTGGGGGTTATGCCCGTGTTATACCTCTTGTAACCTCCATTTAATATATTTGTAACGTATATGTATCTTCTAGTAAATTCTACGCTTTTATTTTCATATATTTGTAGGTTTTAGGTAGGTTACAGGGAGGTTACAGGCTGTATAACGCAGATATAACTCCCCCAATACCCATCCCTGACGTATTTTACCAAAATTTTCTCTTAGAAATGGCAAGTCTACGCAATTTTCTGAAAAATCGCATCATGCACCCAGCTCTTTTGTGACACAAAAATAGTTAGATGATTCATTATTCCAAAAATTCAGTTGATTTTTTCTTATTTTGAAAGGAAGCCAGAAACCCAATTCAACTCCATTATTAGTATGTTCCTTTCAAAAGATAAGTATGTAGAGTTGGAGACAATGACATTCATTGTTTATTGCTTATAAAATGTAGTCTGTGGAGATGAGAGAAAGGATATTGGCTATGCACTTGGCAAGTATCCATTTTATGGTAACTTATTGCAAGCTATTAACAGCTTTTAGAAAGTGAAGAGTATGATATATCTAATCTCTCTTACAAAAGGCTTTCTCTTCTTTAAGTTTACATGTATTGAGGATATGAATATGGTTGCATGTTAAAAATACATCAGCATGAATCTTGAAGAAAATCTGATAGGTCAAAGGAAGCATGATAAAGAAGAACTCACTAACATACAAAACATACGACACACAAGCTAGAGACGTCTATTGGCTAAGTTTTATCGGAGCAGAAGTTTAAGCCTACTAACAAACCACTGAAGCTAATCTACTAGTGAAGGTCCGATTGGCTAGAGATTATGATAACTGACAGACAACTTCAGCCGGTGGACCACTTACACCAAGTTGAAGCCTACCGAGCGGCCTTTTGTTGATCCAAGGATTACCAATCAAAGATAGTCAATCGGCAAAGCTGCATTCCTATTTATTTATTCATTTTATTTTACTCGTGCATTTAGATCTTTATTTATTTATTTTTCACTAAATTAACCAATAGGGTTCACTTTAGTATTACTTATGTGGTATGCATGTACATAAACACCCCTTTAAATTAGTATGAAAAAACATCATTATATATATAAATTTTAAAAAAAAATGATGAGCAACAATTTAATAGGTGCTAAACATAACAAACTATCATAGATGATAAAACTAAATAAAAAAAAGAAAATATTACATACATGTCACATAATCCTTATGTATTTATCAATCTAACACCTAATGTTACATATTTATATTTGGTATTACAAATTTGATTTATGAGTGAAAATATAAAACTTTTAGGCGTTGGACGAATAAATACATAAAATTATGTGATATTTATGTGAAGTCCCCTAAAAATTAAATATGATTGTGGAAGTATTTTTCTTCATCATATCATCAAATATTTTTTCCTCATCTATTTTTAATTTAATTATATACTATTCTTCCATCAAGATGTTTTATAGGTTACAACTAAAATCATAATAAAATAGAAAGGTGAGTCGATTGAACAATTTATTGTCGGTACCAATTTTTTTTTCTTTTTTAATAATATATGTTTAATACCTATTTTTAAATAAATTAATTAAAATATTTAATATTAATTTCATAATTATTTCATGCATTATTAAAGTTATAAGTAAGCTCTAAGAGTAGAAATTTGTGGCTTAATGAGTGATGAGGTGATCAATAAAGTATTTTGTAGGATTCAACAATTAAGCACTAAAGAGTGAGTTGTCTATACTAAAATCAGTGCGAGTTTAATTGATCGAATGAATTGTTAAGCTTAACTCGAGTTTAATAACTCATTGACTATGAGTTAGTCACCAAATGTAGAAGACGCTAAAGAACATGAGTCAAATGTTGTTTTTACTCGTTTAGGATTAGGGCTTTACGAGTGGCCAAGATTACCAAGCTCTACTCAATTTTCATCACCTCGAATTATAGTTATCTAAGGGATTGTTTGTGATCATATTTATATTTCATATATATATAAAATATGTAAAAATGTAAGCTTTTGATTGGCTTCTAACTACTTCCCATTCCTTAATTTCACAGCTTGCACTTGCTCCTTCCTTTTTCTATAGGGTTCAATTTAGTGTTAATTGAGAGTGCACATGAGAGTCCATTATTCATAGAATTTACCATTTGCCATAATAAGTTTCTATGTTCTTAATGGGTACAAAATGGCTCTATAGTTGATTCCCCATTTGAATTATTAGCTCCTCTCTGAGTGATCTTTTCTTCATAGACTGGGTATTGGCTTGAAATTTTGGTTGCTATGATGATTTTTAGGGATTATTTCCTTAAGCGTTCCAATTATTTACAGGGTTAGCTTGAAGGTTCCCCCACTCCTAGTTTTCTATAGCTTGATTGAAAGTTTGGAAGGTTTTTCCAACTGGAGTTGTAGGTATTGGAATAAGGTTATGACAATGGTTTTTCATGGAATTTACAGCCTCTAAAGTCATCATCAGGATCTTTTAATGATCCATACGTCATCCCTTCACTTGGTGGAGATCCTTGCATAAAATTTACCCTAAAAGTGTCTAACTTCTTACAAATGGCAGCCACATGGGTGGCTAGGATGGCTCGAACGTCCATGTCCCGAAAACTAGCTACAATTTAGGGTATGACTCTATCTAAAGGCAATTGATAATTATTGGTTGTCACCTGCTCTGTTAACTCGTAGGCTTTCTTGAACTTCTTAGACATCAGTGATCCCTTTGTTGTAGTGTCTATAATGGACATAAGGAAACCTACTAGCTCGTTGTAGAAAGTTTGAATAATCAGCCAGTTAGACAAGGAATAGAGAGGACACCTACTAAGTAGTTTCTTGAACCTTTCCCAACTTTCATATATTAATTTCTCATTTATTTCTGTAAATTATGTGTTATCATTCCTAAGCTTGACGTCTTAGATGGAGAAAAGTATTTTGCAAAAAAGTTTTGGTAAAGGTCAATCAAAGTGATGATAGATCCCAAGGTGAAGAACTTTAACCACACCTTGGCTTGGTTTCTCAGAGACAATGGGAATAACATAAGTCTAAAAACATCATGAGGGCACCATTATACTAAAAAGTGGCACAGATTTCATGAAAATTGGCTAACTATTGATTTGGGTCCTCAGTGGGTAGTCCCCTAAACTGGATATTTTACACTATTGGTATAATTGTTGATCTTAATTAAAAGTGTTGGCCGCTACTGTTAGGTAGTTTATACCCATGCGTATCTCCTCAACATATGGGTTAGCATAATCTTTAAGTGGGTTCATGGTGTGGTTGTGAGAGTCATTTCTACATGTGTGTCGGATAGTAAATGGGTTATTCTAAGTCATCTGGTATAATGTTGGTCTTTAGTAGTCCTATGCACACATTATGGCATGTAAACAAGTGATCCTAAAGGCAGACTCAAAAAAATCTACTCTAACACACATAGTCACATTGACACACAAAAGTCAATATGTAAGACACATACAAAATAAGGATAACATGCTTTATTTTAGGATTTTTTTGGCTTTTATAACTTGTTTAGCTTTTCAAACTTTTGTTTATTTATGTTTACTTTTTTTTAGCCTTTTCAGCACCTGCAAAAAGGTTGGCAATCCAGATATGGAAGTGTAACATATATAAAACTGAAACATAAAACAAAAACTAAAATATCAAATATAACTTCTAAGTCGTTCAAATACAATTCTCCTAAAATCATACTAATTCATAATATCTTTCTCTGACAATAGCATTAAAAACTTTATTACTAAAAAGTTGGCGCGAGCCAAGTGGAAAAACACATAAGTACATGTGTCAAATAATATACTGGTTGAAGAGTATGTGTATAATCTAATGAAAAAAGAGTAAAGAATGATTCTAACATGTGAATATCTAGTTTACTAGCTTTAGCAACCGAGATTGTCATCATCACAAATATAGAATCAAATTCTAAAATTCTAAGTAAGAATCTAAAAACCAAAGCAAGTTCTTGAAAATTAAAAGCAAGTTTCTCAATGTTCTTTAGGTAAGATGAGGCCCGTAACTTTGTGACACGGGTGTAGTGTAAGTTTGTAATTTTTCTAAGTGTTCCCCTACGAGATAGTTGGCAATTAGAGATAAAATTTCAACTTGGCCTATGCATAGTCCTTAAGAAAAATAAAAAACCTATACAGTTAAATTTTTCTTAACCATACATTGTTTTCCATGATTTTCAATTCCTGTATCTTTGTTGCAAAACTCTAGTGAGAATATGTCTATCTCACTACATTTTTGTGGTTAACTTATTCATTCCACTATGCAATGGGTAGGAGTCATCGTTTATGATAAATTTAACATCCTAATTAGCTATATCATGAGTAAAAAAGATAGTTATGCTAACTCAACAACTTGACGAAGCTCAAGAAATGTTTATAGGGAAAACGAGTCATAAAAATAAAAAAAATCCACTATCCCTACATCATAGAGGCACAAATGAGATTTAACTATTCATTATGAAAAGAAACAATTCAAGAAAATAGAAACAAACAATGCAAGTAGCAAGACAAAATAAAAATAATTTATAATAAAAAATTTCCTCTCCATACAAGCAGTTATCCTTTCTCTCATATAAGCTCCTCTCAAAGAAAATACGAAATAAATAGCCCTCAAGGCTCGTCCCTTAAGAAATTAAGAATAAACCCTAAGGGAATTATGAAGATCTCTTAATTCCTTTCAAACCCAAGCCTCCATCCGCCAAAAGATGTCCCAAGGTGTGTCCTGACATCTATGCTTATGGCCCAGATCCAAATTTAGTAGGGAGATTTTTTTCTAAGTTGATAGGCTTCAGTGGCGTGATCACTCCCGATGCCAGCGTAACCACACCATCTTAGTCGAAGAAGCAACCTAACCACGCCAAATCATGATGTTGTTACGATGAACCCCACTCATAGGTTTAGTGTAATTAAACCGACTATATAGAGAAGGTTGTGGAACTACACCACTTTTTCTTGCGGTTGCACCTGTCTCCCTTCTATAAAGATATTGTTTCTTTGCTCTTAAATGCACATTGTAAACTGCAAAAGACCAAGAACAACCTTCCATAAGCTTAAAACTTGATAAATTAAGATGAAAGTCAGAATATAATGCCTGAAAAATACATAAAATTGTGTTATACCAATAGATGCGCTAAAATGTGGCGTGATTACATTAGAAACTAAAATTTGTTTGTTTAAGCTATTAAGCTCCCTTGAAGCCCTAAAATTTTACTCTACATGGAATAGCCTCTTAAGAAAGGATGGATGAATGTTTTGGCCAATAGATGTTTGGCAAAAAAAGTGATCGACATTTGCAATAGAATGATTACATCAACAAAGAAAATGAGATTGAAAAATAAAATTTATTTGTGAAAAGACATTAAAATTACAGAAGGAGCCAAAAATTTAAAAAGAACTAAAAAAAAATTTCAAGGAGGGCGGTAGCCACTTTTGGTGAAAGATACCGTTGACAGAATTCACTTATGAAAAATTCTCCCCCTCCCCTCCCCTCCTCTCCCCTCAGTAAGTAAATTGATTCAGGCGATCTTTCTCGACTAGAGCCCAGTGTATCATGGATATTTCTTGGATGTCTGACAGTTTTTAACCGAGAAGGGCCTCCTCCTCCTTCATCTCCGCTTTCCTCACACCATTCGTTCACTCGCTTATCTCGTCACCTAAATGAATCCCGACCGTCACATTGAAAGAATTTTTTATCCCTTTCAGGCAGCGAGCCATCAATTTGAGAGATGGTTGGTGCCCGTCAACTAGATTTTCATTGGCTTTGGGAGGATCATTGGGTTGTCAACTATGTCATCCTCACTTGAGAGTCATTTACAATCGGTCGACACCTATTTTGTTAACACTCGCATCTCAGTCAGATTCTCGTTGATGCCAATCAGGGCTAAATTCTTGCCGAGCCTCTCAAAACCGAGCAATCTACTCCAAGAGAATGTAAGTAAAAAAGGATTTAAAAAAATTGAAATCCAAAAAAATAAGATTATGGCTTCTCATACCCAGGATCTGATCCAACTCAAACACTGTGATCGATATAACACCATCGCCGTACAATACGAAACCACCAGTAACTTCTTATGCAACCCGTCGATTAGAGGATCTTGTGTCACAACAAGAGATTGGGCTGACATTCATCCGCTTAGGACCGAAGAGCGAATCAGGCGATCCCACTTGGGTTTTTCCTTTTCTTAACGATAATTTTTTTCTTTCACCTTTCGCGATATCCCATACATTTTGCTTTCCGAATGAAAAATAGATTGTCTTTATTAAGGATGTTGCCTCAGGGGTTTGACACGTTCTCCATCACAACACCCGGAAGCCGACTGATTCAAATGAGAGAAGTCGCTGAGTAAATAAAGAAGAAGGAGCCTCGTCTCACCTTATTTATAAGAATCAAAGGTACTAAAATAAATTAAGTTCAATAATTAAAATTTGATTAATAATAAATAAAATTAATTTTTTTACATTAAATTCTCTTACTCTTATCACAACATTATTTTCAAGAAGTAAAAGATCATATAACTAAAATATGTACACAAAAATTGCACAGCACTAATCCTGAGGAGATATAATTGTCTAGAATGAAAGAGTATGACGATGAGGGCCCAAGAAAAGAGATGATGCCTACTTGTTTCACTGAGTGAAGCTGTTTGAGTCAAGCCAATAAGGTCAAAACCAATCGAGCAATGAAGCATATAAAAAGATGATTAGATGATCCAAACCCGAGCCATTCGTCCAAAAACGTGACAAAGAGCTGTCTAAGCCAACCATTATGAGAAAGTCAATCCGAGGAAAGACCTAGTTAACAATTATCTCCAATCATGTTAGAGATACCGAGAGGCTCCTCGCCAGGGGTCAAGAATTGATAGTTGGACCATATCAACTAGTCGATCTATTCAGACCAAGCTCAGCTGACTGAACTGATCTCATCTGAACGAGGTGATATCATTCGACCGAGGAGATTTCAGCAGATGAGTTGACCCTTCCAACCATAAAGAAATTAAACTTATCCAATGAAGCCAAAGAGCAATCACGCGATAGACTCACATATGTAGAATACCATAAATACCCAAGCACAAGCCCTATTAAAACTGAGGCAAAAGATGTAACATCATCGTATTTTACCTTCCCCCTCTCTCTCTATTCCTTGTGTGTATTTCACGGACTAGTCAGGATTCAACACAATTTATGATTAAGGCCATAACCACGAGCAACAAATCATTTTTTTAAGAGCCTTCACATACATATCACTAAACACCTATATATTTACATTTCTAAAACGTGAACTTGGTTCACACTTGCACCAACAAAATCTTTCATTGATAAGGTCGTATGTGTATTTATACATGCAAAATTACAATTTATGTGTTAGATACGTAAATAAATAAGAATTGAGTAAAATAGATGTATATCGTCCTCTGTCTTTTTAATGAAGAGCCATAAATCGTAAAAAATGAATGATTTGAACCCGTGATTTTGGAGATGCAACCTTCTTGTAATCGATGGACATTGCGTCCCATCCGCTATATCCAATCATATTGGCCGTAATCTGTTCATCTACAGGTCCCCATCACCATTGAAAAATAAACTCATCATTGAAGGGGAAAAAAAATACAAAACCAATCATTTTGCACCGCATAGAAAAGTTCCGTCTGTTAATTTGAATATTTGATTAAAATATTTTCAATATTTTTTTAAAATATAATTAAAATTAAAATAATTTTAAAATATTTGGTCAGATGGCTTATAAGAAAAAAATTTGAAATTTAGGGGGGATATGTTAGTACATAGAAATGGTTTGGCAGGCATGTAAACGCCCGTATTTAAAACAACATTTTTTAAAACTGCTTCTCTAAATCCGAGTTACCACAAATGGTTCCCCGGAGAAATGGAAGATGTGGTCGAATCATCAAATATATCCTCATCTACACCAACCAACAGCTTATAAATTCTGTATACGACGGTCTATATCAACTCTCATTAAATCCTTTTGTATTTTCCTTATAACAATCACTTAAACAAGCCTATTGTGGGGTTATTGACATGAGGAGACAGAGGTTATTGGGAAATTATTGTGGAGGTTAATACTAGAGTAGTTATTGAAATAAAACCGCAGAAATTATTTGAGCATTATTGGAGCCTTATTGTTGTGAAGTTATTAGATTTAATGTCTAATCATCCTGTCAAATAACCTCCACAGTTTCACTTTAATAACCTTCACTTCATAATTTTTTGAAAATATAAAACAGAGAATATGAGTGAAGAGAGAATCGAAGGCATTACTTCATCTACTGCGAAGGACACTCTCAAAAGCACAAAATAGCAGCATTACGATCATATAAATATCATTTTACACCCTTTTTTATCCGACTTTTGCAAACCCTAAGTAATTGCCATCTGCTTCCGATCAGATCCATCCAAGCCGATCAAATCAGCTATCAACATTCGTAGCCACGGACCGATCCGTCTATGGAAGAGAAGCCAACGCGGCATCCTGCGGTTGCCTCAATGTGGTGCGTGAAGTACATCAAAACCCTAACCCTACCCTTCACCCTCATCCTCGATTCCATCTCTATTATCCCTCCATTCGCCGACGCAGCGAGGGGAAATGAGCTTATGGGGAAGCTCGCTGACATGTATACCGTCTGGCCGCCCGCGATCTCGCCGGCAGGGATGTACATGAAGCCGATCTGGCCGCCGCCGTAGAGAACCTGGAGCGAGCTATCGTAGTGAGAGAAGGCGGCGCGATTAGGGTTGCGTACGGCTGCGTTCTGCGCGAAATAAAATTTTGCGGTGCCATTGGCCGAAGAGAACTGCGGGAGATTGACGGCGGAGATGTGGATCTCAGGGTCGCGGGGACGAAATAGGACGAAGAAGACGACAGTGAGGCCGACGGCAAAGATGATTATGAATCCGGCGGCGAGTGCACAGGATGCGATTATTGTTCCACCGCTGCCGTGGCGCTTGCGCAGGGGGAAGTGGTCTTGGGACTTTTCCATGGAAGAGAAGCTGTTAAGCGGTGTGGATGGCTCTGTTTCTCTCTCTCCCTCCTCTGTGCTGCTGTTGCTGCTTGATGTTTAGGGGAGAAAATGAAAGTGACAGTGCACACTGAAAATTACAGTGAATTTTAAAGGAATGTGCGGTGAAGATGGGAGGGTGCCCTACCTTGGGCTCGACCAACAGGCACGGGAGCGTAGCAATGAGTCACAAACGAGATTTCCTACATAATAAATGTTTATATATTTTTCGAATTGGATGCCAAAATCATGAAAACAAATATAAAGGCCTGCCTAAATGATAAACTATGAGGCATTTATGCACACAAACTTTTTCTTATTTAGTTATAGATCTAATGTCTAAACATTACTTTTTATATTTATGTCACCCAATATTTTTATATCACATAAAATATATCACTATTTTGAGTAAAAAATAAAATGCATCTTTTCAATGATAATAAAATATTATTAATCCCCCTTCAAATTCATATTTTTACTAATATATGAGGATAATTTGGTCTTTTGACCCTCCTAGAATATCACTTTGTTCTTGATTACTCTGGCACCTCTCACCTTAAGTCTAAGGGGGGCAGTTTGAACCCCCTAAAAAAAAAAGACAGGTTCCGCTCCTCAATGTGAATCATTAGGAGTTAGCTAATATGCATGTAAATTCTCATAAAAAATTTCATGAGTCCTCACAATTGGTTTGTTTAAGTGAGAATGGTGGAGACATTGTTTAGTCCAACTTAGAAACAATGGATATTGCTATTAGAAAAGCTCTATAAAAGTTAAAAGTAAGCCTCTTTAATGCAAGAAAAAAATAAAAAGTTGTCTGAAATAGTGGAAGTCTCTGAATTCTGATAGAGGTTCATTGAAAATAATTTTTTTATTAATTAAATAATAAAAATATAATTAATAATATTTTTTGTTATATTAAATTATTATGTTAAATTTGAATCGAACTGAATGCGAGTTTTATGCGAAAAAATAAGTTTCAATTGAGACTAACAAGAATGGACTAAGCGTTAGTCATTCCAAACACGAGCCGAAAATGAATAAAATAAAAGTCAAACTACAACAACAGAAGCAAGGCTTGGATTCCAGGGGACTTGAAACTGACTTTGCAGATGCAAACTAAAGAATTGATACACACGTCACACACACATATACACTGATACTTATGCATATACCTATACCTATACCCAAACTTTGTATCTATATTGTTAAATCAAAATTTGTCCAGTGAGACATGTTCAAAGATTGAAGCGGTAGAATTCTTGAGGGAGAAAAAATAAAAGAACATACGAAGACTTGTCTTATAAGGGCGAACTGGGGTGTTTTCGGGCTCTTTGACCCATTTTATATATTGTAACTGAGAGTTATAAGAGAAAAAATAAGAGAGATCTCCTTTCAGAGTATGTATCTATAGAGAAAAACCAAAAGACCCCATAATACATGTTATGAGCTCTCTATTTATCAGAGATAATTGGCTAAATATGGAAAATTTCATGTCTGCCCCTATTTTAATAGGAGGTTTCAAGATATTATTGCCTTTTATTATGCTTTTTCATATTTATAACTAATTTATGCATCTTTTTGTGTACCTGGACTTTTTGGATGGTAGGTCCTCGAGTCGGTAAACTATCTTGTGTGTGTTAGTTGGCAATCGATCTTGGAAGTTGGTCAGCTTTGAGAACAGTAGTCAATCGTACTTGTTCCTTGGGGATTTCTCAAGATCTTTATGGAAGTTTTTGAGAGATTTTCACATTGATACTTATGAGATTGTTGTGGGTACTAGACCTTTGTTCAGTCGTTGCATGGATGACTATTTCTTGTCGATGTGGAGGGGCATTTGATCATTAAGCAAACATTCGGTCGTCCGACAGCCTTTCCATTGTCCCATGACCCTTTCGTCATCTAACAACCCTTCTGTCATCTAGCAGACCTTTAGTGGTCTGATGATACACTTAAAATATATAGTATTTTTATACACATTTTTATACTAATTTTTTAGATATTGCGCTTTAATAAAAGTTATTTGTGTGTTTTTTCTTTCAGGTACAATCAAATGGATGAAAAATGCTAAAACAACAGAAAAGGGGTCAAATTTGGAGTAAAAATGAAGAAAGATGCAAAAATGAACTAGGGTGCCTAAGGGCCCAAAATTGGGGCCTAAGCACAAGGTACCCCGTGCTTAAGCGTCAGAAGTAGTTATGAGATGAATTATTTAATTTAAATGGATGTTTGAAGAGGTGCTTGAAGCAATCCTTGGTAAAAAACGTGGGAAATAGCCTATGGACATGAAAATTCATTCAATTGACTTTTGAGGAGGCAACTTCTAGAAGATTCATTGAATAAAGACACCTTTTTAAATAGACACCAAGGCACCCCTTAGATTTTTATAAGAAAAGATTACGATTTTCCAAGAGAGGAAGCCAACCACCCATCAAATTTTCAGTCATCATGCATCTAAGTCGTCGTCGCCGCCACCGATCACTTTTCTTTTTTACTTTGAGTGTTAGTTTGTATTGTGAGTGAAGGAAGAGAATTCAAAAGAACTTCAAGACATTTGGTGGAGAGGATTTGAGATAAGTGTTTTATCTTTGTAACTACACTTGGTTTTAATTTAGATTTCTTATTTGTGTGCATGATTTCTACTTTTAAACTCATGGGTGGTTGTGTTTTCTCCATGGATTATGAGTAGTTTACTTTATTTTTTTTTTTCCTTAAAATGATAAGTGATTAAGTGTTGAAAGGATGTTGTGTGAAGTATTAGGCTTTAATTTTGGAAGAAGTTGTGATGATTTGAAACATTGCACTTCGTTTACTTCTTGATTTAGCCAATTAAGATGTTAATACCTATTGTGAGAACATGTAAGATTCGAGATGATATTGTCTCAGTTAACAAATTGTTAGAATCACATATTAATTTCATGAATGAGAATGTAGTTCATGGGGTTGAACGCAAATAACTAAGAAAAAAAAACTTTTCAAGAGTGTAGAATTAGAGGACTTTAGAGCGACAGACTAAAACCCCCGATTTGATTTATAGTTTTAGGTTTTGACACGAGATGTTAGCCCCCACGTGGAGAGAGAAGAGGGAACTCTAGAGTGAGAGCTAGTATCTCCTTTACCTAGCCGATCTTTAAGACTCTTCAAACTATATATTAGCCAATGTTCTATATAACATCTCTAGTAAGGGTAAAGAAAATTATTGCTCCTATTTGGCACAACACACTTAGAATACTTCCACAACACAATTTCTCTACTTATTACTAATTCATGATAAGGAAAAATATATTTTATTTATATTGTCTTCATCTTGCAAGTATTTAGTTAAATTGCTTCTATTTGGCACAACATATTTAGAATACTTCCACAACACAATTTCTCTACTTATTACTAATTCATGATAAGGAAAAATATATTTTATTTATATTGTCTTCAGCTTGCAAGTATTTAGTTAAATTAATTAGTTGCTTACTTTATTTTTATAAACCAAAAATTACAAAAAGAATCGAGTTTGCATTCCTATTTTAGCATCTTAAGTTTAGGTAAGAATATTTTTGCTAAGTAGATTTTGCCATCTAAAATTTTTAAAATTTTAAATTTCTAAAAAGCATATAACCATTTTTTTTTCTGTGGGTTTGATATTTGGGACTTAATCAAAAAATCTTATATTAATTGATAACGATATGCATACTTGTGTAGTATCCCATATTTAAAATTATAATTGTATTCTTTTTTGCTTCATAGTTGAAAAATTACCTAACTTTTGCTTATGATCAAGTTTTTGGCTTTATTGCAAATTAAGAATAACTATTAAGGAAATTAAGCATATAATCACATACATCACATTTCACAGCTATATAGAAAGTCGGGATCAAATTTTTGGCGCCATTGACGGGGAAAAAAGAAAAATATGAAAAGTAACAAAAAATTTCAAAAGAAGTTTTTAGAAAGCAAAATTTCTATTTTTACAAAGTCTTATTTAAACTTTAAGATTTATTTTAGGAATATTGTAGTGTCGTTTTTATAAAAAGTTCTTATTTGTGTGTTTTTATTTTATTTTATTTTATGTGTTTTACAGTAATGTATGCGTAGTTCAGGTCCCACAAGACTTGTGTCTTACGATTCTGAATTAGCAAGAATTATTAGAAAAATTTTTAAAAATAAAAATTATTGAAAAATTTCAAGAAATGACAAATCAAAATAGTCAAAATGTTGAAGAGTTTAGACCTTTAAGAGATTATACAAACTCTACGGTGGACGAACCTAATTGTAGTATTCAAATACCCACTGTAGTGGCTAATTCATTTGAGCTTAAACCTGTTATTATCCAAATGGTATCAAATAATTAGTTTGGGAGAGCACCAACTGAAGATCCAAATTTACATCTTGTCAATTTTCTAGAATTGTGTGCCACATTTAAATATGATGGTGTATTAGATGATGCTATAAAACTTAGATTATTTCCTTGCTCGCTGAGGGATAAGGCTAAGATATGATTACATTCGTTATCACTTGGATCTATCAGAACTTTTAGTGATTCAGGATAGAAATTCCTTGCAAAATATTTTTCACCATAAAAAACTGCGAAGCATAAAGAACTTTGAAGTGATTTGGAATGAATTTTTCTCAACTAATTCCCTTGATTAAAAAGAATTCATTAGGTCAAATGATAGATTCTCAAGCATCATCAGAGACTTTGAATGACATAAATAATAAGCAGAAAAACCCATATTCAAACTTTTATAACTCAGGTTGGAATAACCATTCCAACTTTAATTGAAACAATACTTCGAGTGGTAATAATCAACAATGAGGGAATAATCAAGTAAACCCATTGGGAAACTGGAACAACCAAGAGAATAGTAATTATAGACATACTTATCCTCCAAGTTTTAATAATAATCCACAATTTAAGGAGAAGAATTTGTCTATAGAAGAAGTGGTGTTACAAATGAGAAATCAATTACAAAGTGAAGGAACTACAATTAGAAATATTGAGAATTAATTGGGACAAATAACAAATTTATTAAGTAATAGATCCCAAGGAACACTTCCTATTAATATAAAAATAAATCTAAAAGACTAGAATAATGAGCAAGTAAAAGCAGTTCAACTCAGATGTCGAGGAGAATTGGAAGGTATAGTTCAAAAAGAGAATGAAGTAGAGAGAGAGGAGATTGAAGAACAACAAGAGAACGCTCTGAAAGGTTTAGACAACAAAGGTTGGATAAGCAATTTTTAAAATTTTTGAAAATTTTTAAGAAGCTTACAATTAATAATCCATTTGCTGATGCTCTAGAACAAATCCCAAGCTGCGTGAAGTTTATGAATGATATTCTTAACAGGAAAAGGAAGTTTGAAGATAATGAGACTATTGCACTTAGTGAGAAGTGTAGTGCTATAATTCAGAAAAAGCTTCTTGAAAAGCTTAAAAATCCTGGTAGCTTTACAATTCCATGTGCAATAAGAGACATATTTTATAGAAAAGCTTTATGTGATTTAGGAGCAAACAACCTTATGCCATTATCAATAATTAAAAGATTAGGATTAAGAGAAATAACCCCTACCACTGTAACTCTGCAGTTAGCATATCAATCAATAAATTATCCTAAATGAGTTATAGAAGATGTCCTAGTGAAAGTGAATTAATTTATCTTTTCTATTGATTTCATTGTGCTAGATATGAAGGAAGATAAAGGGTTTAGGTGATTCCTCTAAAAAGGATACATCTTTTTGTCCATCAATTGAAAAACCTCTTGAGCTTGAGTTGAAGTTGCTTCCTGAACATTTGAAGTATGCCTTTTTAGGTGATTCCTCTACATTACCTATTATAATTTCCTTAAATTTAACTACAAAAAAAGAAGAGAGTTTGATAAAAAATTTAAAGAGTTATAAGAAAGCCTTTGGATGGACAATTGCTAATACAAAAGGAATCAGTCCTTCAATTTGTATGCATAGAATTAATATGGAAAAGAACTACAAACCCAGTGTTGATCCTCAAAAGAGATTGAATCCTATTATGAAAGAAGTTGTTAAGAAATAAATTCTAAAGTGGTTATATGGTGGAATTATCTGCCTTATTTCAGATAGTGCATGTGTTTTCCAATTCACTGTGTTCTTAAGAAAGAAGGAGTGACTGTAACTTTGAATGAACATAATGATTTAATATCAACAAAACAAGTCACAAGATGGTGAATATGCATTCATTATAGAAAACTAAATCTCGCCACTGGGAAAGATCATTTTCACTACCCTTTCTAGATCAAATGTTGGATAGACTAGCTAGGCATAAATACTCTTTTTTTTATATATATTGGTTATCACCATATAAATAGCTCCTAAGGATCAAGAGAAAGCAAATTTTACCAGTCCGTATGATACATTTTCTTTTAGAAGAATGACATTTGGTTTGTGTAATGCACTTGCTACATTTCGAAGATGCATGATGACTATTTCTTGTGATTTACTTGAGTAAGAGATTGAAGTTTTTATGGATGATTTTTCAGTGTTTGGAACTTTATTTGAATCATGTTTAGAACATCTATCAAAAAGTTCTTAAGCGTTGTGAAGAAACAAATTTAGTCTTTAATTGGGAAAAAGGTCAATTTATGGTAGCAGGAAGAATATTTTTGGAAAATCAAATTACAAAAAATGGTATGGAAGTAGATCCTGCAAAAATTCAAGTGATTGTTAACTTACCTCACCCAATAACTGTGAAGGAAATAAAGAGTTTTTAAGGACATGTTGGATTCTACATGTGTTATATTAAAGACTTTTCAAAAATTGCTAAGCCTCTATGTCATTTACTTGAAAAAAAATATAATTTTTAAATTTGATAAAGAGTGCCTAAAAGCTTTTGAATTATTAAAAGAAGAAATAGTCACTACACCAATTATTATTTCACCAGATTGGGAAAACCTTTTGAATTAATGTGTGATGCTAGTGATTATGCAATTGGAGCTATTTTAAGACAAAAGCATGATAAGATTTTCAAAGTTATCTACTATGCTAGTAGAACTCTTAATGAAACTCAAATTAATTATACCACAACTGTAAAAGAGTTCTTAAAAGTAGTATATGCTTTTTATAAGTTTTGATCATACTTAATTGGAACTAAATGTATAGTGCATAGAAATCATTCTGTTATTAAGTATTTAAT
>NEWO01000717.1:135778-147809 GCA_003013225.1 Phalaenopsis aphrodite
GGAGGATTCTTACTAAAAATTTTCAGCCAGGGCAACAATTTTTGCTTTATAATGCAATGTTAAGATTATTTCCACGAAAACTTAAGTTCAGGTGGGTGGGCCCATTTATTGTGATGAAATTTTTCCTTATGGAGCTATGAATATTAAAGATCCTAAAACTGATAAATATTCAAAGCGAATGGTCATAGGCTGAAATCAAACTTTTTAGGTGACCAACTTAAACTAAATGATTTTCTGATCTTGGGTCAACAAAAATAATCACTAGTTAAGTGTGTTGACAATGTTAAACCAAGCGCACTGTGGGTGGCACCCAATAGTTATCTGTGTGTTTGTTTTTTTTATTTTTATGTTGTCGTGTGTGATTTAGAAAATTATGGTAGTATTTTTACCATATAAGGAGTTAGTGATTATTATAAGACCTTAAAAGATGACTTAGACATGTAAAACAAATGTTTGGACGTTAAGTTGACCTTGCTAAATTGAGCACTGACGCTTAAGCGCCAAAATCCGGCGCTTAAGCGTGACAGTTAAAAAACATGTGCTAAATTTGGTTTCTAGAAGTTTAAACCCTGAATTGGTTAGCTTGAACGTGGAAGATGGTTCTAGGATGTGCCAAGGAGTTTTAGGAAGGGTTTAGAGCCTATAAATAGAAGGCTATGAGTAGAAATTTCACCACACCTCCATTTAAATTTTAAGTAAAAAGAGAAGAGTTTCAAAAAATGTCATCTTAGGAGAGTGATTTGAAGAAGGAGGAAGTAATGAGAAAAAAAGTTTATTAGTCAAAGTACGTAAGAGATGTATAACAACTTTCTAGCCGTTAGTATTGAAGGAATAATGGAAAAAATTACTAAAATTGAGGTAACGTGGCTTCAATTGAAGCGAAAGTGATGGAAGTTAACACACATCCGGATCATATGGGATGGAAACTTAAGATGCAGTTTTGCTATACCAATTTTATAGAAGAAGAAGACAAGGCAATGTATCTGAAGAACAAGTGGATTGAAGAAGATTCAATTAGATTTATTAATCATCGCCCTTTCTTTCTGATATACATTCCAAATGCAGAAGGAGAGACTAACGATTAACCAAAATTTTTTTCCATCAACTATAGAGTGGAATTAAGTTTGTGATTTAGTGTTTATGTGTTTAATGTTTGTTAATATTAAGTGTTTTAATGTGTGTTTTATGTTATTAAAATATAGTATTATGTTTAGGAATTTTCTCATCCAAGACTATTTGGATTGAGAATTTATGTATTTAAAATTGTTTGTAGTTGTTTGTGAATGAATATAAGTGTTTTATTTGTGTGAAATTTTGTGTTATTTAGTTTTGAATTGAATTGATTAAGATTGGAAAATCTTGAGTAAGAGAAGAGATAAGAGGGGAGGAAATAATTATTACAGTGTTGTGAGACCATATAGGGTTGGTAGACTTAGGCTAGAAGTGCATTTCACTTAAATAAAAAAAAATCAAAATTTATGCACTGGCACCTAAGTGTCAAATCCCGCGCTTAAGCGCTGCCTAAACAGAGAGATAGGTGTCTAAGCGTCAAACCATTAGAGTTTCAGCTCCGGTTCACGAAAACTGATTCGTGAGTGGTCATAAGTGAAAAATTGGACCGAAAATACCATTACCAAGCCTCGACTTTATCTCCTACCTTTGGTTTTTACGACTTGGAGAGCTAGGGCATCATCTTAAGTGAAAATTTCTTGGTGGTTTCAAGCCAAATTTGCTAGATTTAATTTTCTTATGGTAAGAGCTTCACTTCTATGCAAATTTTTTTTATTTTCACCATGTATTTTGAGCACATTCATGAGCTACCCGAAAATCACTATTCATGGTGAAAATTTGAGAAAAAATGATGGAAAATGCATAGATTTGTTACTTTATGTTTTTAGGAGTTTAATTAAGTGATTTGGAGTTGAATTTGAAATTTATTTTGAATTTTATACATTTTTTTAGAAAATGGCACTAAGAATGAGGAGAAGCAAGGGTAAGGCTCCATTCGATTCAAACAAGTTTGTCAGTTTGAGAGCTCAGGATCGATACAGTGATGCATTGTAGTTGAGAAAGTTGATTCCTGAGTAATTTTTTAAAGGTCCAAGAGGATGTGTGGAAGAGTTGATTGTTCGCCGCCAGTGGGAGCAGTTCTGTTATTTTTCTGTTGTCGCAGTGATTTATGTTGTACGGGAGTTCTATGCAAATCTTAGGAAGGTGACAGCTGGGAGGAGATCTTACAACCACTAAAACCCATTACCAGTGTGAATGTAAAGTCTTATTCACATCATTCTATTTTTGGCCGGAAGGGTGGATTCTCCAGTAGTTTTGCTGCCTCGACCTTGCGAGCTTCTACTTCATATGCTTCTACATCATGGGGTTGGACTTCCGGATATGATTCTTACTCACATATATGGCAGAGGATTTCAGACAACGTCAATTACATTGTAGATAAGGTATTGTACTTAGAGCATTTTGCAAAGCATTTTGTAGAGCAAATGGATGGATACATGAAGAGATGAAGATATTATGAGGATGAATACAACATAGCTATGTAGCATCTCAGTAGAGGTAATTGGGATGTAGTATTTCCTCAGTATCCCAGATATCCACCATATGAGCATACAATTGTTTAGCGTAGTGACGATAGTGATGAAGAAGAGGGTGATGATTAGTTTGGATCTTTAGTTTTATTTTATGTTTTTAGTTTATGTGTTGTTATGAATTGTTGTCGGTACTAGTATTCTGTACTTTCTGTTATGTTTTTAGTTGTGATTATAAAGACTTAGTTTTTTTTATGTTGTGTTTTGTTTTGTACACCTATTGTGATGCATTTGTGTTTAGTGAGTAGTTATTATATGTGGTAGTAATTGTTTTAATTGTGTTGTTGTATTTAGTTAGTGTTTGTTGAACTTAATTCTAGAACCTTATGAAGGTTCAGAATTTAGCTAACTTGTTACTTTTAGCTGCATGTTGAAAATTTTCAATTTACTACCAGTTATTTTTCTTTATGTTGTTGTCATGTTTGTTTGTTAGTGAGTTTTTTTACTTTTATATTATACTCTACTGCATAGAAGTCTGATGAATCTCTGTATTACAAGAAAATTAAAATTTGATCAATTAAACTTTTGCTCCTATTTTTAATTTTTGTATTTGCATATTTAGAATATGAAAATTCCTGCAAGCATGCTATAATTAGTTTTGATTCCTGCTTATTTATGAATGATGCTAAAATGTTTTATTTCTAATAAAAAATTAAGTTTGGGAGGGATGAATTTTTTTTTAAAAAAGAACTTAAAAGTTTATCTGTTCTCAAATGTATTTCAAATAAATGAGATTTTGATTTGAAAAAAATGATTATGTATATGAAGTTATATTAGGGAAGTATAAATTTTAATATAGAAATGAGTAAAAGAATTTAGTTAAAATTTATAGTAATGTAAAAAAACTTAAAAGTTAAAATTTTTAGTGCGAAAAATGTTAAATATAGTGTAACTATCTTCATTCGGAAAAGTTGTATTTTTGAAAAATTTAGAAATTTAGGCCTTTTATTTTCAAAACTTAAATTTCTTTTATTGAAATTAATTTTTCAAAACTATTATTAAGTTTTTTAGAGAAAGAAAAATATCAACTCTTTGCTTTAGGAAAGGAAAACTGGGATTCAAAATCATTAAAGTTCTATCCATATATAGTAATTCTTACCTAAAAAGAAAATAAAAAGAGCAAACTAAAAAGAAAAAGAAAAATTGAAAAAGGGATGAGAAGTTTGAGGATTAGTGCCTAATCAAAAATTAGTTATACATCTGATCTTTTTAAAGTATAAGACTTGAGAAACTCTTAAGCTTAAGGATATAATATAGTGAGTAAAATTATGCTTAAATAAAATTTTTAAGTGGGGATGATAAAATACATAAACTATATATTTGGAAAATCTACAATATTTTTGAATTAGATAGGAACTCATATTTTTCATATTTCTTATCATTAAAAATTTTCTAAACTTTAAGTTAGTCTCATTTACTAATATGTTTTCTAAATTGAACTACTATATTTCTACATCAAAATTTTTGTAACTCCTAAGGAAACTCATGTACATCATCTACATATGTTGGTTTTTAAAGATTGAAAGGTCACTTGAGGACAAGTAACATCTTAAGTTTGAGGGATTTTGATGCATCTAAAATATATAGTTTTTTTATATGCATTTTTATACCTATTTTTGAGATATTGCGCTTTAATGAAAGATGTTTTTGTGTTTTTCTTTCAGGTAAAATCAAATGGATGAAAAATGCTAAAAGGATTTAAAAAGGGTCAAATTTGGAGCAAAAAAAATGAAGAAAGGTGCAAAAATGAACTCGGGCACCTAAGTGCCCAGAATTGAGGCCTAAATGTCAGAGGAGCAGCGCCTACGTGCCAGGTACCCCGTGCATATTAGATGAATTATTTAATTTGATCGGATTTTTGAAGATGTGTTTTAAGCAACCCTTGGTAAAAACGTGGGAAATATCCCATGAACATGAAAATTCATTCAATTGATTTTTTAGGAGGTAACTTTTAGAAGATTCATTGAATGGAGGCACCTTTTTGAAGAGACACCAAGCCATCCCTTAGATATTTATAAGAAAAGACTATGATTTTCTAAGAAAGGAGGCCAACTACCCATCAAATTTATAGTCATCATCCATTTAAGTTGCCGTCTCCACTGCCGACCACTTTTCTTTTTTTTTAGTGTTAGTTTGTTTTGTGAGCGAAGAAAGAGAATTCAAAGGAACTTCAAGACATTTGGTGGAGAGGATTTGGGATAAGTGTTTATCTTTGTGGCTACACTTGTTTTTAATTTAGATTTCTTGTTTGTGTGCATGATATCTACTTTTAAACTCTAGTGCGGTTGTGTTTTCTCCTTAGATTCAGAATATTTTACTTTATCTTTTTTCCTTAAAATGATAAGTGATTAAGTGTTGAAAGGAATTTGTGTGAAGTATTAGGCTTTAATGTTGGAAGAAGTTGTGATGATTTGAAACATTGCACTTCATTTACTTCTTGATTTAGCCAATTAAGATGTTAATACCTGTTGTGAAAACATGTAAGATCTGAGATGTTATTGTCTCAGTCAACAAATTGTTAGAATCACATATTGATTTCATGAATGAGAATGTATTTCATGGGGTTGAGCGCAAATAAATAAGAAAATAAAATTTTCAAGGGTATAGAATTAGAGGACTTTAGAGTGACAGGTTAAAGCCCCAAATTTGATTTATAATTTTAGGTTTTGATATGAAATGTTATCCCCCAGGTAGAGGGAGAAGAGCGAACTCTAGAGTGAGAGCTAGTATCTTTCCATCCTAGCTGATTATCAAGACAATTCAAACTATAGATTAGCCAATGTTCTTTATAACATCTTTAGTAAGGGTAAAGAATATTGCTCTTATTTGGCACAACACATTTAGAATACTTTCACAACACAATTTATCTACTTATTACTGATTCATTATAAAGAAAATATATTTTATTTATATCACCTTCATCTTGCAAGTATTTAGTTAAGTTAATTAGTTGCCTACTTTATTTTCATAAACCAAAAATTACAAAAAAGAATCGAGTTTTCATTCCTTTTTTAGCATCTTAAGTTTTAGTAAGAATATTTTGCTAAGTACATTTTTGTCATCTAAAATTTCTAAAATTTTAAATTTCTAGAAAGTATATAGCCAGTTTTGTTTGTGGTCGGGACTTAATCATAAAGACTTATATTACTTGATAACTGATCTGCATAAAAATTACCTACTTTTTCACTATTTTATGCTAAATTTTAATGATTTTCAATGATATTACACTTTAAAGGAAGGAATTTTGCATATTTTTAGTTTTAGGTACAAGAAATGGAATTTTGGAGAAAATGAAATAAAAATGGTGCTTGGAGTAAAAACGAGCCAGAAAGAATATTTTGACTAACACATCTCGATATGTCTTTCTATGCTTCATCTAATTTACATTCTTTACATATTTTTGAATGAAATTATACTTTAAAGAAAGGTTTTTTTCATGTTTATTTTGTAGGTATATCTATTAGGAGCAAAACACAATTGAACTGGGGCGAATCAGAGTTGAAACGGAGCCAAACAGATGAAAACAGTGGAGGTGTTGAAGGGTGGCACATGATGCGCCAAAATCCAGTCAACTAGATCTTGACGCGCTAATTTGGTGTCAGATGTGCTGGAGATGACTTTTTGCTTATTAAGGTGGTTCAGGACGAGTTTTTGTGCAAATTTTCAAATGGGCACTAGTTCTGAACACCCCATGGAGTAATTCAATGCATCTAGAAACTTTGGAATGCTCTTTTTTGAAGAGATATGTCTTATGGATCAATGGACATGTCTTTTGAATTCAAAAAATTTGACTTTTGGATAGAATTTTGAATTCTTTTTGGAGGGAGGCTGTCTTTTATAAAAGAGAGAGAAGTCTAAGGCTTGAAGAAGAAATTTGGGTGTGTGTTGGTGTGTGTGTGTGTGTGTGGTGTGAGAGTGAGAAGAAGGAAAGAGAGAGAGAATGATAGAGAAATTCAAGGGCTTGGAGATTTTCTTCAAGGATTGTAAGAGAAGAGGGAAGGTGACATATTTCTTCTTCATTACATTTGTAGGAGAGAATTGAGAGTGCTTGTAAGGAGAGAAAGGCTTGAAGCGAACTTCTAGGGATNAATAACCATTCCAACTTTAATTGAAACAATACTTCGAGTGGTAATAATCAACAATGAGGGAATAATCAAGTAAACCCATTGGGAAACTGGAACAATTAAGAGAATAGTAATTATGGACATACTTATCCTCCAGGTTTTAATAATAATCCACAATTTAAGGAGAAGAATTTGTTTATAGAAGATATGGTGTTACAAATGAGAAATCAATTACAAAGTGAAGGAACTACAATTAGAAATATTGAGAATCAATTGGGACAAATAACAAATTCATTAAGTAATAGATCCCAAGGAACACTTCCTATTAATACAAAAATAAATCTAAAAGACTAGAATAATGAGCAAGTAAAAGCAGTACAACTCAGATGTGGAGGAGAATTGGAAGGTAGAGTTCAAAAAGAGAATGAAGTAGAGAGAGAGGAGATTGAAGAACAATAAGAGAACGCTCCGAAAGGTTTAGACAACAAAGGTTGGATAAGCAATTTTCAAAATTTTTGGAAATTTTTAAGAAGCTTACAATTAATATTCCATTTGCTGAAGCTCTAGAACAAATCCGAGCTGCGTGAAGTTTATGAATGATATTCTTAACAGGAAAAGGAAGTTTGAAGATAATGAGACTATTGCACTTAGTGAGGAGTGTAGTGCTATAATTCAGAAAAAGCTTCTTGAAAAGCTTAAAAATCCTGGTAGCTTTACAATTCCATGTGCAATAAGGACATATTTTATAGAAAAGCTTTATGTGATTTAGGAGCAAACAACCTTATGCCATTATCAATAATTAAAAGATTGGGATTAGGAGAAATAACCCCTACCACTGTAACTCTGCAGTTAGCAGATCAATCAATAAATTATCCTAAATGAGTTATAGAAGATGTCATAGTGAAAGTGAATCAATTTATCTTTTCTGTTGATTTCATTGTGCTAGATATGAAGGAAGTAAAGATATTCCTATCATTTTGGGGAGACCTTTCCTAGCCACAGGAGGAGCAATGATAGATGTGCAGAAAGGAGAATTAACTATGTGCGTCAATGATCAAACAATTACATTTAATATTTTCAAATCAATGAAATACCCTGCAAAAGGGAAAGATGATGAATGATATAAATGGATGTTATGAGATACTTAAGTGAATGTCATTTCAAAATAACTTATGAAGAGAAATCTGAGATGAAAGAGTTGGAACTCAAGCAAGAAGAGGAATTGGATCAATATGAAGATTTATATAAGAAAAATTCAAATTATGTTCGAGAAAGTTTCGAAGTTTTGGACACAACAGAAAAAGATACATCTTTTTGTCCATCAATTGAAAAACCTCTTGAGCTTGAGTTGAAGTTGCTTCCTGAACATTTGATGTATGCCTTTTTAGGTGATTCCTCTACATTACCTGTTATAATTTCCTTAAATTTAACTACAAAAAAAGAAGAGAGTTTGATAAAAAAATTAAAGAGTTATAAGAAAGCCTTTGGATGGACAATTGCTAATACAAAAGGAATCAGTCCTTCAATTTGTATGCGTAAAATTAATATGGAAAAGAACTACAAACCCAATGTTGATCCTTAAAAGAGATTGAATCCTATTACGAAAGAAGTTGTTAAGCAATAAATCCTAAAGTGGTTATATGGTGGAATTATCTGCCCTATTTCAGATAGTGCATGTGTTGTCCAATTCACTGTGTTCCTAAGAAAGAAGGAGTGACTGTAACTTTGAATGAACATAATGATTTAATATCAACAAAACAAGTCACAAGATGGCGAATATACATTCATTGTATAAAACTAAATCTCACCACTAGGAAAGATCATTTTCCACTACCCTTTCTAGATCAAATGTTGGATAGACTAGCTGGGCATAAATACTCTTTTTTTGGGATGGATATATTGGTTTTCACTAAATACAAATAGCTCTTAAGGATCAAGAGAAAACAAATTTTACCAGTCCTTATGATACATTTGCTTTTAGAAGAATGACATTTGGTTTGTGTAATGCACTTGCTACATTTCGAAGATGCATGATGACTATTTTTTGTGATTTACTTGAGTAAGGGATTGAAGTTTTTATGGATGATTTTTCAGTGTTTTGAACTTTATTTGAATCATGTTTAGAACATCTATCAAAAGTTCTTAAGCATTGTGAAGAAATAAATTTAGTCTTTAATTGAGAAAAATGTCAATTTATGGTAGCAGGAAGAATAGTTTTGGAAAATCAAATTACGAAAAATGGTATGGAAGTAGACCCTGCAAAAATTCAAGTGATTGTTAATTTACCTCACCCAATAACTGTGAAGGAAATAAAGAGTTTTTAAGGACATGTTGGATTCTACATGTGTTATGGTAAAGACTTTTCAAAAATTGCTAAGCCTCTATGTCATTTACTTGAAAAAGATATAATTTTTAAATTTGATAAAGAGTGCCTAAAAGCTTTTGAATTATTAAAAGAAGAAATAGTCACTGCACCAATTATTATTTCACCAGATTGGGAAAACCTTTTGAATTAATGTGTGATGCTAGTGATTATGCTATTGGAGCTATTTTAACACAAAAGCATGATAAGATTTTCAAAGTTATCTACTATGCTAGTAGAACTCTTAATGAAACTCAAATTAACTATACCACAACTGAAAAAGAGTTATTAAAAGTAGTATATGCTTTTTATAAGTTTTGATCATACTTAATTGGAACTAAATGTATAGTGCATAGAAATCATTCTGTTATTAAGTATTTAATGAAAAAGAAGGATGCAAAAATAAGATTAATAAGATGGGTTCTTCTTTTGCAAGAATTTGACTTTGAAATAGTAGATATGAAGGGAGCTGAGAATCAAATTACTGATCATTTGTCCAGGCTTGAATTAGAAAAATTACTCTATTTTGAAAAAGAAATTAATGAATATTTTTTAGATGAAGAATTGTTCAATGTTAGTGAGTAGCGTGTTCCATGGTATGCTGACATTATGAACTTCATTGTTAGTGATATTATACCCTATAGAATGACATAACAACATAAGAGGTTTATATCTGAAGCTAAGACTTATTTTTGGGATGACCCATTTTTATATAAACATAGAGTTGATCTTATTATTTGAAGATGTGTACCTTTAGAAGAAACTTATGAAATTATCCAAAAATGTCATGGGGGACATTTTCGAGTTGATAAAACAACAAGCAAAAGTTTACAATCTGGATTTTATTGGCCTACAATCTCTAGAGATGTTAATGCTTATATAAAAACTTTTGATCAATGTCAACGAGTATACAATATTTCTAGGAGGAATGAGCTGCCCCTCAATTATGTGTTAGAAGTTGAGATATTTGATGTTTGGGGATTAGATTTCATGAGACCATTTATACCATCTTTCTGAAATTTATACATATTGTTAGCAATAGACTATGTATTTAAATGGATAGAAGTTGTTGCTTTACCTTGATGTGATGCTTAAAGTGTTACAAAGTTTTTAGGAAGGAAAATATTTTGTAGATTTGGGATGCCGAGAGTGACCATAACTGACAGGGGAAGTCATTTCAGAAATGCAATAATGAATAAGTTATTAAAGAAATATCATATAAACTATAAAATTACTATTGCTTGTCATCCTTAGATAAGTAATTGGCTAAATTATCCAATCAAAAAATTAAAAGAATATTGGAAAAATCTGTAAATTCAACTAAAATGGATTGGTTAGCTAAACTTAACTATGCTTTGTGGGCTTATAGGACTGCATACAGAACTTCTATAGGAATGTCCCTATACAGACTAATATTTGGGAAAGCGTGTCACTTACCAGTTAAACTTGAGCATAAAGCATATTGGGCAATTATGCAATTTAATTACAATTTGAAAGATGCTGGTGAGAAAATATTATTGTAATTAAATGAGCTTAATGAGATAAGGAATGAATCTTAGGAAAGTGCTAAGATTTATAAAGAAAAGATGAAGATGTGGCATGATCGGAGGATTCTTACTAAAAATTTTCAGCCAGGGCAACAATTTTTGCTTTATAATGCAAGGATATTTCCAAAAAAAACATAAGTTCAGGTGGGTGGGCCCATTTATTGTGATGAAATTTTTCCTTATGGAGCTATGGATATTAAAGATCCTAAAACTAATAAATATTCAAAGCGAATGGTCATAAGATTGAAATCATACTTTTTAGGTGACCAACTTAAACTAAATGATTTTCTGATGTTGGGTCAACCAAAATAATCACTAGTTATGTGTGTTGACAATGTTAAACCAAGCGCGTTGTGGGTGGCACCCAATAGTTATCTGTGTGTTTGTTTTTTTATTTTTATGTTGTCGTGTGTGATTTAGAAAATTCTGGTAGTATTTTTACCATATAAGGAGTTAGTGATTATTATAAGACCTTAAAAGATGACTTAGACATGTAAACAAATGTTTGGACGTTAAGTTGACCTTGCTAAATTGAGCACTGACACTTAAGCACCAAAATCCGGCGCTTAAGCGTGACAGTTAAAAAACATGTGCTAAATTTGGTTTCTAGAAGTTTAAACCATGAATTGGTTAGCTTGAACATGGAAGACGGTTCTAGGACGTGCCAAGGTGTTTTAGGAAGGGTTTAGAGCTTATAAATAGAAGGCTATGAGTAGAAATTTCACCACACCTCCATTTAAATTTTAAGTAAAAAGAGAGGAGTTTAAAAAAATGTCATTTTAGGAGAGTGATTTGAAGAAGGAGGAAGTAATGAGAAAAAAAGTTTATTAGTCAAAGTGCATAAGAGATGTATAATGGCTTTCTAGCCATTAGTATTGAAGGAATAACAGAAAAAATCACTAAAATTGAGGTAACATGGCTTCAATTGAAGCGAAAGTGATGGAAGTTAACACACATCCGGATCATATGGGATGGAAACTTAAGATGCAGTTTTGCTATACCAATTTTATAGAAGAAGAAGACAAGGCAATGAATCTGAAGAACAAGTGGATTGAAGAAGATTCAATTAGATTTATTAATCATCGCCCTTTCTTTCAGATATACATTCCAAATGCAGAAGGAGAGACTAACGATTAACCAAAATTTTTTTCCATCAACTAGAGAGTGGAATTAAGTTTGTGATTTAGTGTTTATATGTTTAATGTTTGTTAATGTTAAGTGTTTTAATGTGTGTTTTATGTTATTAAAATATAGTGTTATGTTTAGGAATTTTCTCATCCAAGACTATTTGGATTGAGAATTTATGTATTTAAAATTGTTTGTAGTTGTTTGTGAATGAATATAAGTGTTTTATTTGTGTGAAATTTTGTGTTATTTAGTTTTGAATTGAATTAGTTAAGATTGGAAATTCTTGAGTAAGAGAAGAGATAAGAGGGGAGGAAATAATTATTACAGTGT
>NEWO01000717.1:157986-175831 GCA_003013225.1 Phalaenopsis aphrodite
AAAATAAAAGTCTAAATTATCTAAAATTTTCAAAAATACAACTTTTCTTACTAAAAATAGTCACTTATATTAATCATTTTCTATACTAAAAATTTTTAACTTAAAGTTTTTCTTCATTACTTAAAATTTTAACTAAATTTTCTTGCCCTTTTCTAAAATCAAATTTTACTTCTCTAATATAACTTCATATACATAATCAATTTTTCTTTTAAAATAAAATTAACTTGTAGTACATTTGAGAACAAATAAAATTCCAGTTTTGAAAATATTTTTCATCCCGCCAAACTTAAATTTTTAACAGATTAAACAATTTAGCATCAGATAATTATATAGGTAGGAAATGAAAATTGAAATAACATGCTAACTAGAATTTTTACATCCTAATTATACAAGTATAAAATTAAAGATAGGAGTAAAATTAATTTTGATCAAACTTTTTATCATTTTATTTGAGTTTAACATGTAGAGATTCAAATAGACTTCTAAACAGTGGGTATAAAAGCAAACACCATGATTAATAAAAAATGCAGGGAAGCAGTTTCTGAATTTCAAGTTTAAGATCTAAGCTAGCAAGATTTTCTACCTTATAACAGATATGAAATTAAGTTAAGTTCTAAACTAACTAAATCACAGTACTAAATACAAAATAACAGTTACTACCCTAAAATTTAAAAATAAAATATTAACTACCACAAACATCATAATAATAATAATAAAACATAAAAGTTCAAAACACAAGATAGTCGAAAACAACACACAGATGCAAATGTAGCAAGCTCAGACCACATAGTTCACATCATATTAAAATCATAAAATGAATCTCTCAGCTCTACTCTTCATCCTGATAATCACCGCTGTACCATTTTTATGCAAGCTCGTAATCAAGATATCAGAGGTATGGAGGAAATTGCACTCGTGGTTCACCTCTAATCAGGTTCTCCAAAGATTAGTGAAATTTCTCTTCATAATCACTCTTCCTTCTATTATAACTATTAGTATGATATGCAAAACGCTCTAAATTTTGTACATTATCAGCGGTAAAATTGATATTATCCATCATCTTCTGCAAAAACTCATCCTGAGTTTTGGTATCACCCATAGATGTAGAAGCATGTGAAGTAGATGGTCTAGATGAAGATGCAGTAGAGGTAGATGCAGCAGACGTCTCTAATTCATAACTTCTGAAAAATCATCCTCTCCAGCCAAAAATTGAATGCTCAAAATGAGTCTTCACATTCACCTTCAGGATTGGCTTTAGAGGTAACAAAACTTCCTCCCAATTATCATACCTTACTCCAACCTACTCGCATGAAGAAAAGATCAAGGAAGCAAATCTCATACCTGCAGTAGTAGCTGCTATAGCAGAACTGATGATGGTGTGATAGATCAAAGCCCCTATGTTGATGGGCATTCCATCCTGAATACAATAATTCAACGTTGCGCTCTCTCTGGTCACTTCACTGAGATGATTGGTTGGAAGCAGACGAGTAGAAATGAAATAGTGTCAGGCCTTCAAAGGTGCACATAACTTTGAAGTTGAGAAATTTACTCTCCTCTCTTTGGTATCTTCTAAAGTCCTCTCTCAATTGTCAAGTATGAAATAATCTCTTCTAACTCCACTTCCGTAGGACTATAATTCACATAAAAACACAAAGTCTCCGGTGGTAAATGGTTAAACAAGTTGATTACCTCTGGAGTAAAAGGTATCAACTTCCCTCGAACCATAACTCGATCGTCCTTAGCCTCTGGGAGATTTGTATAAAACTCCCTTACAATATAAATCACTGCGATAGTAGAGAAACAACATAACTGTTCCCACTGTCGACGGACTATCAAATCTTCTACTTCTCCACCTGGACTATTAAAACATTGCTCCTGAATCAATTTTCATGACTGTAGAGCGTCACTATATCGATCTCGAGCTTTTGAACTGACAAATTTGCTCAAATCAAATGGGCTCTTTCCTCTGCTCCTTTTCATTCTTGGCGCCATTCTACAAATTTGATAAATTCCAAAAATAACTTTAAAAATCAAGTTTAAATCACTAAACTAAACTTCCAAAAGCACTAACTAAACTTCCCAAGCAATTTCCATAGAATTTTCTTCACTTTTCACCATGAATAGTAAATTTTTGAAATCTTCCAAATGTGCTTAAAATATTTGGTGAAAATCCAAAATTTTTGCATAGAAGTAAAGCTCTTACCTTAAGGAACTTGGATCTAGCAAATCTCACTCGATTCCACCAAGAAATCTTCAAATTCCACTTGCCCTAGGCCTCAAAATTGTGAACTTGAGTTGGGGAAGACGATAGGAGGCGTTAAAAAATGGTATTTTTGGACATAAAATTCAGTTTTAACCATTCGTGAACCGACACTTAAGCGCGGGTAAGTGGCGCTTAGGTGCCTGCCTCTCGGGTTGGCTAGCGCTTAACGCAAGATGTGGCGCTTAGGCGCCAGTGCACAATTTTTGAAATTTTTAATCTTAAGTAAAATAAACTATTAGCCTAAGTAAAACACCCCTAAATGGTCTCATAGCACTTCAATGTCTATTTTTACTTCCTATAACTCCCTTCTCTCTCAAATTCTCCATAATAATTAATTCAGTTCGAGGCTAAAAATAACAATATTTTTCATAAAAATAAACTTATATTAATTCACAAACAAGTACAAACACATTTAATACTTAGTTCTCTATCTAAATAGTCTTGGATGAGAAAATTTTCCTAAGTACAAAACACTTAACACACATTTACAATTAAACACATAAGTGACACAAACACTAAACACAAGACATAAACACTTAACTTAAAAACATGACTCCAAACACATAATTCCTAACACTTAACTTAATGACACTCTTCATTAGAAGTAACAAATTATTATCTCTCAGTAGTCTCTCCAGGAATATAGAATGGACGGTGATCATCTTTGATCCACTTTTGCTTAAGGGACACCGCCTTATCTGCTTCCTCTACATAATGGGTATGGTTGAATTGCATCCTAAGTCTCCACCTAATATGTTCTAGACGAGCATGCAATTCAAGCACCTTAGTCTCAAATACATTTATAGTATTTTACATCTTGTTGGTCTTCTCTGATATCCCTTCAATACTAACGGCTAAGAAACTATTATACATCTCTTGTGCACTTTGACTAATGAACTTCTTCCTCATGGCTTCTTCCTTCTTCTTCAAATCCATCTCCCATGAAGATATTTTCTCTAAATCTCTCTCTTTATTAGACTTTTAGGGCTAAAAATAATCTGGGGTGAAATTCCTTCATAAACCCCTTCTATTTATAGGCCTAATTCCCCATCATAACTTCTAGGCACAACTAGAAACTGCCAAGGCACGTTTTTTTCCAACTAAATTGTAGTTACACCTCCTATAAATCGAAATTTGCACATGTGATTAAATTGCTGTGCTTAAGCACTGGATCTGGCGCTTAAGCCAGTGCACATTTTTGCACAAGTTAACTTAATGTCCAAGTTCTCATTACAACATGTTTAGGTCACTAAATAAAGTCTAAAAATCATTACTAGCACATAATAAAATCAAAAATACTATCCCAAATTTCTTAATCAGAATCAATAGAACAATCAAAGCAAAAACACACTGATAACTATGGGTTGCCTCCCACAAAACGCTTGGTTTATGTCGTCAGTATGATGTAACCAGTGCTCATTCTGGTTGACCCAACATCATTCCATCATTATATTTTTGTTGATGCACTATATAATAAGGGTTCAGTCTATGTCCATTCACTTTAAAAATTTTCTCAGAATTAAGATCTTTAATATCCACAGCTCTATAAGAATAAACTTTTATCACAACAAATGGGCCCATCCACCTGGACTTAAGTTTGCCTGGAAATAATCTTAACCTTGCATTATATAGCAGAACTTGTTGCCTTGGCTGAAAACTTTTAGTAAGAATCTTTCGATCATGCCACATTTTCATCTTTCATTTATAAATCTTAGCACCCATAAGATTCATTCCTTTTCTCTTCAAGCTCATTTAATTGTAACAATCTTTTCTCACCAGCATCTTTTATATTATAATTGAACTCTTTAATAGCCCAATATATTTTATGCTTAAGTTCAACTGGTAAGTGACAAGCTTTCTCAAATATTAGCTTATATGGGGACATTCCTATAGGAGTTCTATATGCAGTCCTATAAGCCCACAAAGCATAGTCAAGTTTGACTGAACAATCCATTTTTGTTGGATTCACAGATTTTTCCATAATTCTTTTAATTTTCTGATTGGATAATTTAGCCAAACTACTTGTCTAAGGATGATAAGCAGTAACAATCTTATGATTTATATGATATTTTTTTAATAACTTCTCCATAATGAAATTTCTGAAATGACTTCCCCAATCAGTAATGATAACTCTCGGCATCCCAAATCTATAAAATATGTTTGTTTTTAAAAATTTTGCAATAATTTTAGCATCACATCAAGGTAAAGCAACAGCTTCTACCCATTTGGATACATAGTCCACTGCTAACAGAATATATAAATTTCTAAAAGATGGTATAAATGGTTCCATGAAATCTAATCCCCAAACATCAAATATTTCAACCTCTTGCATGTAATTGAGGAGCATCTCAGTTCTTCTAGAAATATTGTCTACTCTTTGACATCTATCACAAGTTTTGATATAAGCATTAACATCTCTAAAAATTGTAGGCCAATAAAATCCAGGTTGTAGAATTTTGTATGTTGTTTTATCAACACCAAAATTTCCCCCAAAGTCAGAATTATGACATTTTTGGATAATTTCATAAGTTTCTTCAAATGGTACACATTCTTGAATGATAAAAAAACACAAAAATACCTTCCATTAAAGCGCAATTTCTCAAAAATAGGTATAAAAATGTGTCTAAAAACACTATATATTTTAGGAATATCAGGAACCAATTTTTGGTTAGGCACTAATCCTCAAGCTTCTCCTCCCTTACTTTTTTTTTCTCTCTTTTTTTTCTCTTCCTTTTTTCTTTTTGTTTTTCTTTTTCTTGTCAGGCAAGGATTACTATATCTAGATAGGTCTTTAATAGTTTTGAATTTCACTTCTCCTATCCTAAGGCAAAGTCTTTTTATAAGTCTTTTACTTAAAAGTAAAGTAATAGTTTTGAAAATTATTTTCAACAAAAAAAATTAAGTATTAAAAAAAAAGTCTAAATTTTTAAATTTTTCCAAACTAAAATTTTTCTTACTAAAGATAGTTACTTATATAAAACATTTTCTACACTAAAAACTTGTAACTTAAATTTTTTCTTCATTACTAAAAATTTCAACTAAATTTCTTACTCATTTCTAAAATCAAATTTTACTTGCATAATATAACTTTATATACATGATCATTTTTCTTTTCAAATCAAATTCATTTGTAGTACATTTGAGAACAAATAAAATTCAAGTTTTGAAAATATTTTTAATTCCCCCCCAAACTTAATTTTTTAACAGATTAAACAGTTTAGCAATAGATATATATAAGTAAGAATGAAAATTGAAATAACATGCTTACAGGAATTTTTATATCTTAAGTATGCAAGTATAAAACTAAAAACAGGAGTAAAATTAATTATTTTTTTTTAGTTTTCTATCATTCTCATTTCAATTTAACATGTAGAGATTCAGTAGACTTCTAAGTAGTGGGGTACAAACATAAAAAACAAACAAACACACTAACTTTGACTTCACATTCTCAACATAAAAATAAACACGCTAACAATATAAAAGAAAAATACAGGGTAGCAGTTTTCTAAGTTTAAAATTTTAGAACTAAAGTTAGCATGATTTTCAACTTTTCAACATACATAGAAACAAGTTCAATCCTTAACTAACTAACATAGTACTAAATACACAACAATAGTTACTACCCTAGCATTTTAAAGCAAACTACTAACAAAACACAACATCACAATACAATTAAATAAAATAACAGTCTCATACATCACAAAATATAAACTAACACAAACATACATGTCTCAGTTCCAAAGCATAAAAACACATCACATCACGTCTCAAGTTCAAATAAACACATAAATACAAATGTAGCTACCCAGACTACATAGTCCATAACATAATACAAACATAAAAATAAATCTCATAGTCCTACTCATCATTCTCAGAATAACTGCTATCCCAGACATCTGCAGGCTCATAATCAGAGTATTGTGGATATGGAGGAAATTGCACTCTTGGGTTACACCTAATGAGGCTCTCCAAAGATGAGTGAAATTTCTCTTCATAATCACTTTTCCTTTTATTATACCTATAAGTATGTTCTGCAAAATGCATTAAATTCTAAACTTTATCAGTGGTATAATTAATATTGTCCATCGTCTTCTGTAATAATTGATCTTGGGTCTCAATAGACTCACCTCTAGAAGTAGAAGCACGTGAGGTAGATGGTCTAGATGTAGAAACATCATATGTTTCCATTCCATAGCTCCTTAAAAATCCTCCTCTCCAACCAAAAATAGAATGTTCAGAATAAGTCTTCACATTCACCTTTGTAATAGACTTTAGAGGCAACAGTACTTCCCCCCTACTATCATATCTTACTCCAGCCTTCTCACATAAAGAAAAGATCAAGGAAGCAAATCTCAGACCTGCAGTAGAAGTAGCAGTGGCAAAACTGATGATAGTCTGATATATCAAAGCTCTTATGTTGATGAGCTTTGCTTCCTGGATACAATAATTTAACATCACTCTCCCTCTGGTAACTTCGTTGAGATGATTTTTTGGTAATAGACGAGCAGTAATAAAATAGTGACATGGCTTTGAGGATGCACTTAACTTTGACGTAAAAAAGTTAACTCTCCTCTCATTTGTGATCTTCCAGAGTCCACTTCCATCAGTCAAATAAGAAATAATCTCATCTAGCTTCGTCTCAGTCGGACTATAATTTGCATAAAAACATAAAGTATCAAGTGCAAATGGTAGAACAAATTGATTACCTCCGGTGAAAAAGGTGCCAACTTTCCTCAAACCATGACTCTATCGTCTTCAGCTTCAGAGAGGTTTGCATAGAACTCGCTAACAACATATATAATTGAAATAGCAGAAAAACAACATAATCGTTTCCACTATCGGCAAACGATCAGATCTTCCACAAATCCACCTGGATTCTTAAAACAACTCTCCTGGATAAGCTTTCGTGATTGCAACGCAACACTGTACCTATCTTGATCTTTTGAACTCACAAATTTGCCCAAATCAAAAGGGCTCTTTCTTTTACTCCTCTTCATTCTTGGGGTCATTCTATAATTTTATAAAATTCCAAAANAATTTTATAAAATTCCAAAATTAACTTCAAAAATCAAGTCTAAACTACTAAACTAAACTTCCAAAAGCTTAAATTACACTTCCTATGCAATTTTCATAGATGTTTCCTCATTTTTCACCATGAAAGGTGAATTTTTGAATTCTTCCAAATGTACTCAAAATACATGGTTAAAAATCAAAAATTTTTACATAAAAGTAAAGCTCTTAGCTTAAGAAATCCAAATCTAGCCAATTTTTCTTGATTTCACCAAGAAATCTCTACTTAATAGTGTGCCCTAGCTCTCCAAAATCGTGATTTTGAGAGCCTGAAGGTGATGGGAGGGTGAAAAATGACAATTTTTGGGTTAATTTTTCACTTTTAACCGTTCGCGAGCTAGTTTTCATGAACTAACGCTTAAGCGTGGATAAGTGGCGCTTAGGCACCTGCCTCTCGGGTTACTTCACGCTTAAGTGTGAGATGTGGCGCTTAGGCACCAGTGTACGATTTTTGAGATTTTTAAATTTAAGTAAAATGCACGGTTTGCCTAAGTATACCACCCTTAAATGGTCTCATAACACTTAAATGACTATTATCATCTCCTTTAACTCTCCTCTCTCTCAAAATTCTCTGTATAACTCAATTCAATTCGAGGCTAACTATGATACTAATTTTCACACAAAAAAGCATATATTTTCATTCACAAACAATTAAAAATGCATATAACACTTAATTCTCACACCAAATAGTCTTGGATGAGAAAATTTTCTAAGGACGAACACTTAACAAACATTCACAATTAAACAAATAAAAGCATAAACACTAAAAATCAAGAATTAAAAACTAACACATAAACACAATGACTCCTAACAACAAAAATCAGACATAAAACTTAATTCCACTCTTCATTTGATGGGACAAACTCTAGTCTTTCATTAGTCTCTCCTGAGGCAATTGAAACATAAAGTTGATAAAACGAACAGTGGTGATGAGCTCTGATACTATCTTCTTTAATCCATTTCTGCTTAAGAAACATATCATTATCTGCTTCCTCTATATAACTAGTATGACTAAATTGAATTTTCAATTGTCATCCAATATGCTCAAGATGTGCATGAATCTCAATTACCTCGGTCTCAATTAAAGCCATGGTAGTCTCAATTGTGTTGATCTTTTCTGATATTCCTTTGATACTAACGACTAAGAAATCGTTATATTCTCTTGTGCACTTTGACTAATGAATCTTTTTCTCATGGTTTCTTTCTTCTTCTTCAAATTCATCTCCCATGAAGACATATTATTAAAATCTCTCTTTCTCTTAGACTTTAGGGCTGAAAATGATCTGGGGTGAAATTCTTTCACAAAACCCTTCTATTTATAGGCCTAAATCCTTCTAATAACTTCTAGGCATGTCTTGGAACTGCCTTGGCATATTTCTACAAACCAATTGGAAGTTAAACCTTCTAGAATCTTAATTTAGCACATGTTTTTTAACTGCCACACTTAAGCGCCGAATATTGTCGCTTAAGCGCCAGTTCTCAATTTTGCACTAGTCAACTTAACGTCCAAAATCTCTTTCTAGCATGTCTAGATCACTAAATAAAGTGTTAAAAACATTACTAACACGAAATAGTCTAAAAAATACTACCCTAATTTTTTTGATCACACACAAACAACCTTCAAAGCAAAACACACTGATAACTACAGGTTGCCTCCCACAAAGCACTTGGTTTAACGTCATCAGCCCGATGTAACCATTGCTTATTCTGTTTGACCCAACATCATTCCTCATTAAATTTATGTTGATACCCTAAAAAATAGTGTTTCATTCTATGACCATTCACTTTAAACACTTTATCAGTCTTATGATCTTTAATATCCACAGCTCCATTAGGATAAACTTTTATCACAGCAAATGGACCCATCCACCTGGACTTAAGTTTGCATGGAAATAATCTTAACCTTGCATTATATAGCAAAACTTGTTGCTTTGGCTGAAAATTTTGGTAAGAATCCTTTGATCATGCCACTTCTTCATCTTTTATTTGTAAATCTTAACACTTTCATAAGATTCATTCCTTGTCTCTTCAAGCTCATTTAATTGCAATAATCTTTTCTCACCAACATTTTTCAAATTATAATTAAACTCTTTATCGCCCAATATGCTTTATGTTCAAGTTTAGCTAGTAAGTGACAAGCCTTCCCAAATATTAGCTTATATGGAGACATTCCTATAGAAGTTCTATATGCAGTCCTATAAGCCCACAAAACATAGTCAAGTTTGACTGATCAATTCATTTTTGTTGGATTCATAGATTTTTTCATAATTCTTTTAATTTCCTGATTGGATAATTCAGTCAAACCACTTATCTGAGGATGATAAGCAGTAGCAATTCTATGATTTATATGATATTTCTTTAATAATTTATCCATTATGGCATTTCTGAAATAAGTTCCCCCATCAATTATGACAACTCTTGACATCCCAAATCTAAAAAAGTATGTTCATTTTCAAAAACTTTGCAACACTATGAACATCACATCAAGGTAAGAAAACAACTTATATCCATTTAGATACGTAGTCCACTGCTAACAGTATATATAAATTTTTAAAAGATGGTATAAATGATTCCATGAAATTTTATCCCCAAACATCAAATATTTCAACTTCTGGAATATAATTGAGGGGCATCTCCTTTCTTCTAGAAATATTGTCTACTAGTTAACATCTATCATAAGTTTTAATATAAGCATTAACATTTTTAAAAATAGTAGGACAATAGAATCCAGATTGTAAAATTTTGTATGTTGTTTTATCAACACCAAAATGTCCCCCAAAATTAGAATTATAATATTTTTGGATAATTTCATAAGCTTCTTCTAATGGTACACATCTTCGAATAATCAGATCATTTCCTTGTTTATATAAAAATGGGTCATCCCAAAAATAAGTCTTAGCTTTAGAAATAAATTTTCTCTTTTGTTGGTATGTCATTCCATAAGGTATAATATCACTAACTAGAAAGTTCACAATGTCAGTATACCACGAAACACGCCACTCATTAATATTGAACAATTTTCATCTGGAAAATGTTCATTAATTCTTTTTCAAAATATAGTGGTTTTTCTAACTCAAGTCTGGACAAATGATCAGTAATTTGATTTTTAGTTCCCTTTCGATCTACTATTTCAAAATCAAATTCTTGCAAAAGAAGAATCCATCATATAAATATAGGTTTAACATCCTTCTTTTTCATTATGTACTTAATAGCAGAATGATCTGTATGCACTACACAATGAGTTTCAATTAAATATGATCAAAATTTATTTAAGGCAAATACTATTGCTAATAACTCTTTTTCAGTGGTTGTATAATTAATTTGAGTTTCATTAAGAGTTTTACTAGCATAGTAAATTACTTTAAAAATTTTATCATATCTTTGTCCTAAAACAGCTCCAATAGCACAATCACAAACATCACACAACAATTCAAATGGTTTTCCCCAATTTGGTGAAATTATAATTGGTGCAGTGACTAATCTTTCTTTTAATAATTCAAAAGCTTTTAGTCATTCCTCATCAAAATTGAAAATTGCATCTTTCTCCAATAAATGGCAAAAAGGCTTAACAATTATTTGAAAGTCGTTAATATATCGCCTATAGAATTTAGCATGTCCTAAGAAACTCTTAATTCCCCTTACATTTGTTGGATAAGATAAATTAGTGATCACTTAAATTTTAGCAGGATCTACTTCCATACCATTTTCTGATATTTTATGTTCTAATACAATTCCTCCTACTACCATAAATTGACATTTTTCTCAATTACTGACTAAATTTGTTTCTTTACAGTGCTTAAGAACTTTTGATAAAAGTTCTAAACATGAGTCAAATGAAGTTCCAAATACCGAAAAATCATCCATAAATACTTTAATCCCTTTTTCAATTAAATCACAAAAAATTGTCATCAAACATCTTTGAAATGTAGCAGGAGCATTACATAAACCAAAGAGCATTCTTCTAAAAGTAAAAGTACCATAAGGACTTGTAAAATTTGTTTTCTCTTGATCCTTAGGAGTTTTTTGAATTTGGTGATAACCAGTATATCTATCCAGAAAATAAAAGTATTTATGCCCACATAGTCTATCCAGCATTTGATCTAGAAAGGTTAATGGAAAATGATCTTTCCTAGTGGCAAGATTTAATTTTCTATAATCAATACATATTTTCCATCCTATAACTTCTCTAGTAAGTATTAATTCATTATGTTCATTCACAGCCACAGTTACTCCTTTCTTAGGAACACAATGAATTGGACTAACCCATGCACTATCTAAAATAGGGTAGATAATTCTAGCATCTAACCACTTTAAAATTTCTTTATTAACAAATTCTTTCATAACAGGATTCAATCTCCTTTGAGGATCGGCCCTGGTTTTGTAGTTCTCTTCCATATGCACTCTATGCATACAAATTGAAGGACTGGTTCCTTTAATATCAGCCATTGTCCATCCAAAGGCTTTTTTAAAATTTTTCAAAATTTTCATCAATCTATCTTCTTCTTCCATCATTAACTTCGAGGAAATTATAACTGGTAAAGTAGAAGAATCTCCTAAAAAGGCATATTTTGAATGAACAGGAAGTAACTTCAACTAAAGTTCTGGAGGTTTTTAATTGATGGACAAAATGATTTATCTTTGTCTATCGTGTCTAGAATTTCAAAAATTTCTCAAACATAGTTTGAATCTTCCTTTACAAGATCTTTACATTGATCTAATTCCTATTTTGGCTCGTGTTCCAAATCTTTTTCTTCAGATTTTTTTGTCATAATTAGTTTTAAAATGACATTCACTCAGATATCTTATAACATTCATGTTATAACATTCATCATCTTTACCTTTTGTAAGATATTTCATTGATCTTGAAATGTTAAAAGTAACAGTTTGATCATTGGCGCACATAGTTAATTCCCCTTTCTACACATATATCATTGTTGTTCCTGTGGCTAGGAAAGGCCTCCCCAAAATGATAGGTATCTCTTTATCTTCCTCCATATCTAGCACAATGAAATCAACAGAAAAGATAAATTGATCCACTTTCACTAGGACATCTTCTATAACTCTTTTAGGATAAGTTATTGAACTATCTGCTAACTGCAGAGTTACAGTAGTAGGGGTTATTTCTCCTAATCCCAATCTTTTGAATATTGATAATGGCATAAGATTAATGCTTGCACCTAAATCACATAAAGGTTTCCCACAAAATCTATCTCCTATCATACATGAGATTGTAAAGCTACTAGGATCTTTGAGCTTTTCAGGAAGCCTCTTCTGAATAATTGCACTGCACTCCTCACTAAGTGCAACAGTCTCATTATCTTCAAACTTCATTTTTCTGTTGAGAATATCCTTCATAAACCTTACATGGCTTGGCATTTATTCTAAGGATTCAGCAAATGAAATATTAATGGTAAGCTTGTTAAAAATTTCTAGAAATTTTGAAAATTGCTTATCCAACTTCTGTTGACGAAGTCTCTGAGGAAATGAAGGTGGTGGTTTTTCTAAATCAATTTTAAGTGGAGAAATAGGTCTTTTAGAATCTTTTGGAGTGTCCTCTTTTGATTCTTCAATTTATTCTCTCTCTACTTCAGTTTCTTTTTTAATCCTACTTTCGAACTCTCTTCCGCTTCTAAGTTGAATGGCTTTTACTTGCTCTTTATTCAGGTCTTTTGGATTTGTTTCAGTATTTCCAGGAAGTCTTTTTTGGGATCTATTACTTAATGAATTTGCAATTTGTCCAAGTTGATTCTCAATATTTCTAATTGTAGCTCCTTGACTTTGTAACTGATTTCCCATTTGTAACATTACTTCTTCTGTAGATAACATCTTCTCCTTAAATTGTGTATTAATGTTGAAACCTGGAGGATAAGTAGGTCTATAATTATTATTCCCTTGGTTGTTCAAGTTTTCCAATGGGTTTCCTTGATTGTTCCCCCATTGTTGATTATTACCACTCGTAGTATTATTCCAGTTAAAATTGGGATGGTTCTTCCAACCTGGGTTAAAATAATTTGAATATGGGTTATTCTGTTTGTTATTTATAGCATTCAAAGTTTCTAATGATGCTTGAGAATCTACTATTTGTCCTAATGAATTCTCTTCAATCATGGAAATTGGTTGAGAAAAATTCATTTCAAATTAGTATAACTTCCTAGAAATTGCAGCAACTTGATTTTCTAACATTATAAATGCATCAGATTCATGAATATTGGCTACTTTTTTTGGATTCCCCCTCTCAGAAGGCCATTGAAAATTATTGGTAGTCATTTCTTCAATTAAAGTATAAGCGTCACTAAATGGTTTTGATATCAAAAAACCACCAACAGCGACATCAATAATAGATCTAAGAGATTCGACTAATCCATTATAAAAAGTTTAAACTATTAACCAATCTGGTATAGCATGGTGTGGACACTTTCTTAAGAGTTATTTAAATTGTTCTCAAGCTTCATAAATAGATTGTCCTTTAAACTGATTAAAATATGTAATATCATTTCTAAGCTTCGCAATTTTTTATGATGGAAAATATTTAGCAAGGAATTTTTGTGTTAAATCACCCCAAGTTCTGATAGATCCAGGTGCTAACGAATTCAACCACATCTTAGCTTTATCCCTCAGTGAGAAAGAAAATAACATAATTCTTATGGCATCATCTGATACACCATCATATTTAAATGTAGTGCATAATTCTAAAAAATTTGCAAGATGTAAATTTGGATCTTCAGTTGGTGATCCCCCAAACTGATTATTTGATATCATTTAGATAATAGCAGGTTTAAGCTCAAATAAATTAGCTACTATAGTAGGTTTTTGAATACTACAATGAATTTCATCTATAGTAAGGTTGGCATAATCTCTTAAAGGTCTAAACTCTTGATGAATTTCAGCTTTTTCATTGTTTTGATTTATCATTTCTGTAATTTTTTTAGATTTTTAGAGATTTTTAATTTTTTTGATTTTTTTGATTCTTTTAACAGTTGTCTCTAATTTAGAATCGTAGGGTACTAGTCCTTCAAAATCTGAACAATGCATACACTAACCTAAAATAAAAATAAAATAAAACACACAAAATAAAATACAATAATTATTAAAGTTTAAATAAAACTTTCTAAAAAAAAAATTGCTTTTAAATCAATTAATTTCCCCAGCAACACCGCCAAAAACATGATCCTAACTTACTACTTATATGCAACCGTATAATAATGTCTCTGATTATATTCACTTATATTTCCTAACTTTACAATAGAGTCAAAACTTGATCCTGTAGCAAATATGAATTTAACTTTTTAATTTATATATTGGGATACTATGCAAGTATACGTTTTGTTACCAAGTAATATTGGAATTTTTGGTTAAGACCTAAATATCGAACCCACAGGGAAATACACAATATGCTTTATTGAACGACAAATTTTCTATTTTAAAAAGACAATTACTTAAACTAAAGATTTATTTGCAATAATTAACGATCAAATCTTCTTGATATTTTTGAATAACATTGGCTAATTTAAAGTTTGAATAGTTCAGAAGACCGGCTAGGCAGGGAAGATACTAGCTCTCACTCTAGAGTTCCCTCGATTCCCTCCATCTTGGGGCTAACATTCTCGTATCAGAACCTAAAACAATAAAGCAAGTTGGGGGCTTTAACCTATCACTTTAAAGTCCTCTAACTCTACACCCATCAATGAATATTTTTTTATTTATTGGCACTCAATTATATGAACTACATTCTCATTCATACAACTTCATGTGATTATTTCCAATTGTTGACTGAGACAATACCAACCCGGTTCATACATGTTCTCACAACAAATTTTAACATCTAGATTGGTCAAATCAAGAAGTAAATGAAGTGCATGGATTTAAATCATCACTTCTTCCAACATTAAAGATCAATACTCTCCACAACTTCCACACAAAAATTAATTACTTATCATTTTAAGAGGAAAGATAAAGAAAACTACTTAGAATCCATGAAGAAAATAAAACCACACTTTAGTTTAAAAGTAGAAATCATTCTCAAACCAACAAGAAGTCTCGATTAAAACAAAAAGTAGTTCAAAACAAAAGATAAAAACTTATCTCAAATCCTCCACCAAACTCTTGAAGTTTTTTGAATCTCTTCTCTTTTACAACACTCTCAAAATAAACTAAAAATAAAAATGATAAAGTAAATTTGTGGTGTCAGAAAATCTCTCCAAAACTCTCTCGTTTCCAACACTTTTCAGAACTTTCAAGCACACTCTCCCTCTTCAAGCACCCATTTCAAATGTCTCAACTTCCTTCTTTTATAATTTTTCAAAAGGTGCCTTGGAAAATTTTCAAAATGTGTCCAAATTCGTTGTATTCTCCAAGGGATGCCTCCTTTCAAAAGTCTTTTAATAATATTTTTGTTTCTAGTTGTCATAACCACCCTCTTTAGCCAATAGGTGCCTCAAAAACCTCTTCAAATTTTGTTCAAATGAAGAAAACCGCCAAATAACTGCCTCTAGCGCTTAGGCACGGCTTAAGCGTCGAATCTGGCGCTTAGGCGCCAAAACATTTTAGTACAATTTTCACCTCTTTGCTCCAAATTTGATCCTTTTTCACTCCTTTTAGCATTTTTCACCTTTTTACTTGTACCTAAAAAGAAAACACACAAATACCTTCCATTAAAGCGCAATATCTAACAAATAGTTATAAAAATGTGTTTAAAAATACTATATTTTGTAGGTGTATCAATAAAGAAAATTAATTAATTCAGAGTTTAGTCTTAATTCCATGGTTAAGCTAGGAGGATATTGGCTATCACTCCAGAGCTCCCACTACTCCTTCCTTTAAGGGCTAACAATCTCACGTCAGTTTCCAATCAATTGGACCAAACTGGGGATATTAATCTGTCACCTTAAAATCTCCAATTCTGCATCCAAAAAAGTATATTTTCCTATTTCTTTGCACCCAATTCCATTGATGAAATACTCTCACATGAAATCAAATGTGATTCTTCCCATGTTGTAGAAATTATAGCCCTTTTGAAACATATGTTTCTTAACTCATTTTAACATTTCAATTGGCCAGATAAAAAAGTAAATGAAGATCCAAGTTCAAATCATCACTAATTATTGAATTTTAAAACCATATAAATCCAAATTAATTCTTCACAAAACCATATATCAAAGTAAGGAGAAGGATAAAGAAGACTACTCAGAATTCATGAGAAGGATACGACAAAACATAAATTTTATATATAAAAATAAGTTTACAAATAAATAAATAAATAAAAGACACAACTTATCTCATAATTCTTCCCAAGCAAACTCCTAGAAGCTCTCTCCAAGCCTTTCTCTCTTTACAAGAACTCTCAATTCTCTCTTAGAAGTGAAATGAAGAAGAAATCTCTCACTTTCCCTCTCCTCTTACAATCCTTGAAGAAAATCTCGAAGCCTTTGACTTTCTCTCCCTCTTTCTCTCTTTCTAACTTAAGCCAAAATCCTCTACTCGCCTCCTCTTTAAGCCCTAGACTTCACTCTATTTTATTGAAGGCTACCTCTCTCCAAAAAGAATTCAAAAATTCCCTCCAAAATTTTATCCAAAAGTCAACTCTTTTGAATTCAAATGACATGTCTGTTGATCCAAGAGACATATCCCTTCATAAAAGAACCTTCTAAAGTGTCTAGATGTATTGAATTACTCGAAGGGGTGTTTAGAATAATTTTTCCTTTGAAAAATCACGCAAAATTTGCCTCGAACTGCCTTAATCTGCAAAAAGTCATCCCTTGCGCATCTGACACCAAATCGGCGCATCATGTGCCAACTCTCTGTTAAATAACATATCTAGTGCCAATCTGACTCATCATACACCAGTTTTCTCAAGATCGCATTGTTCTGGGCTTTGGCGTATCTAGCACCAATTCAGCCCATTTGGCGCATCATGCGGCAGAATTCAAAACTTCGTTGTTTTGGCTCCAAATTTCATCTTTTTGATAATTTTGCTCCAAATGCCTAAAATCGATATGCGTACAACAAAAACATGAAAATACCCTTCTTTAAAGTGCAATATCACCAAAAATAAGCATAAAATATATACTTAAAATAACATATTATTTTGGTTTATCAACTGGCTATAGCCCCCAATTTGATTTATACTTTTAGGTTTTTATACGAGATGTTAGCCCCCAGGAGGAGGGAGAAGAGGGAACTCTAGAATGAGAGCTAGTATCTTCCTTACCTACCCATCTTTAAGACTATTCAAATTGTAAATTAGCAAATGTTCTTTATAGCATCTCTAGTAAGGGTAAATAATTTTGTCGCTTCTATTTGGCACAACACAACTTTAATACTTCCACAACATAATTCATTTACTTGTTACTGATTCATGATAAAGAAAAAGATATTTTATTTATATTGCCTTCATCTTGCAAATATCTTATTAAGTCAGTTAGTTGTTTACTTTATTTTGAATTATCTAAAATTACAAAAATAATTGAACTTTCATTCCTATTATAGCAACTAGAGTTTAAGTAAGAATATTTT
>NEWO01000717.1:188674-218822 GCA_003013225.1 Phalaenopsis aphrodite
GTTTAGCTAAGACCACTACATAGAGGACCCAAAATGGGGTTTCCATTGGTCCATGGCTTATTGATGGTAGTTGGCACTCCAACTCTACCAAGATACCCAACCTACCCTTTTGCCCCTGAGAACCCCAAATTACCCCTGAAAACCTAAACTTTGCCAAAATTCCCAAATTTACCCAAAATACCCAAATTTGATCAAAATTCATTTCAAACCTTTTGAAATCCTCAAAATTATCCAAATTTACCCAAAATCTCCAAAGATGACCAAATTACCAAAATACCCCTCCATAGCCCAAAATCCCAAAAATCCTAAAAATTCTCAAAACATCTCAATAAATCCCAAATATTCGCAATTTTATTTCTCTCAACTACCACATGATTTAATTTGGCCAATTTGACCATCTTTAACCAAAATCCCCAAATTTGCCTTTAAAGACCCAAATCTCTCCAAATCCAACTCAAATGTCCATCAATTTGATCTAAATTGACCCCAATTTCAATCCTAAACTCAAATTCACTTTTGATATGACCAAAATAAACCAAATCCAAACCTAATTGGCCCATGATTTGAGCGTAATTTTGATTTAGGTCAAAACCCCAATTTTTACCATATGACCTAATCTTACCAAATTGAACCTATAGCCTAGTCAATTGGCCCCAATTAATGTTTAAAAATCTTCATAACATTCCTAAACATCCAAATAAACCATCAATTGGCCTTGGTGAAGCCTTAAATTCATTTTATTTTGGCCTAAATCCAAAATTCCCAAATTTAGCCCCAAATTGGCTAAGTCCCCAAATTTCACCCAATTGATATCCTTAACCTCCAAATTGGCATCCAATTCATGTTGAAAACTCTTCATGAGGTCCCTATTGACTATTTACAATAATCAATTTGGACGTAGCTTAAGGCTAACTTAAGCTAGACCCAAGCTAGACCCAAGTCTAGCCCAACATGACCAAATTGATTAAAGTTCAAAATTCCCTCAAATTGATCCTTCAATTGAGCTCAAAAACACTTCCATCCTTCACCAAAGTTGTTCCTTATGATCATCTACACCAAATTCAACAATTAATTGGACCAATTGACTTGGCTAGCCTAGACCAAACTCAAGACTTGGTCATTTGCACCGATTTGGACCATGCACAAAATGTGACCTAACCACCCTAAAGTCACCAAATTAACTCCACCCCAACCATTAGTTGGACTTAGTGACCAGTCCAAACAATATGAAACCACCTAAATCATGACATGGACCAAAGGTCCCCCAAATTATGGGATATTATTTCTAAAAATGCATGTGCTTAAGATATTCTTACTAAAATTAGGTATTATTGCACTAAATTGTTGTGACATATTCCCCTGGGTTCCCTGAGCTCCTAGCCACCTCCCCCTGGCCGGACGGCCAGCCTAGTGGCTGGAAAAGCTCAAAACCAAGAGCCACCCCCATGACACCTCACCCAAAATCAAACCTACAGGCCAGCTCATCCAAATCAAATTGAAGAGCTCCTCTGCCCTCCACCTAAGCACCACAATGCACCCAAACTTGCGCATTGAGAGCCACCCCATGGCCTTTTTTATAAAAACTCACCTCCATGGCCATGGGAGGTGTGCTAATTGTTTCTCAAAGAGAGCCTCCCAAATCATTCACAGAGTTTGCTTGAGATCTCAACAGCCTATTCCAATCACTCCACTACCTTGATTCCCCCTGTATAACTCTAATTTTGAGCTTAAAAATTAGGGCAGAAACAGGACATCTCTCAAAACTCCACCAAACTTCAATTTCTTGTGCCCACACCTTCACAACAGCAAGAGAAGACAAAGCTCCATCAAATTACCCTCTGAAATAGCCTCCACCATAGCTCTAGACTAACACCTGAAATCGAGCTTGGTCGAATTCATATTTAAACCTTACACCACAACAAGAGGCTTAATCCCTAGCCTCCTTGGACCCCAACAAACGTGCCAAGCACCTCTGATTAAAGCCTCCCTTCTCAGAGCAAAGTTATAAAACATCTCCTCCTCTCGAGCCTATTTTGATTCTCCATTTACTTGGGCTTGATTTCATGACACATTAACTGTATGGATGTGTTCGTCTCACTAAGACGAGCATTTTAAAAAAAATTCACTAAATTTTGTTGAGAAATGAGAGAGATCATAAGCCTTGAAGGTGGATGGCTCTCGGCCTAAGCCATTGAGAACGATGACCACGCTCTGTCCGATCGCGCGTGTATCAAATGGATGGCCAAGATGAAGCTGGACAACACTTCTTTACATAAACAGTGGGACACATGGTTGCTGGCATGGACCACGACATTAAATAGGAGCGAGCCGCATGGAGTTTCGGAGCTGCCTAGGATCTACATGGCGCCGCGTGGATAAGTAGAAAAATAGGGCTTTTTTATTTATTTAAACTCCCTAAAATTAAAAAATCCATAACTTTATGTAGAAAAATCACAAAAATAAAATAAAAATACCTCTTGCTCAGTGAATAGAGGACAATAATGTGGAATAAATTTCAAGTCCATTTGATGCATAAAATATTTTTAATTAATTAAATAATGTTTGGGATCATTTGATTCTCCATGCATATTGATACATCACCTTGGCTTAAAATTTTGGCATGTTGTAGCCTCTGTTAAGGGAAACATCCTCTGATTTTTCCAAAGTCATAGGAGGTTCTTATATAAAGATCCATATTTTTCAAGTTCTTGCACATTATTTCCTTAAAATAATCATGGAAATTAGCATATTGATTAGAAAATTTTAAGAAAATTTTGGATGGTCCACCATGACCAGAGAAGCTTTTGGAAATAATTTCATGGGTCAAGTCATTTAAAATGCACTTAAATTTTACAAACACTAAATCACTAAAATAATTAATTTTGGAAAATATAAACATTTAGACGACTTGATTTTTCATCTCCACTGATTGTTATTAAAATTACATATTTATTTCAATTTCCTATTAGTGACAGATAAGCAAATTAAACTTTGTTGTTGTGATTAAAGTATTATTTTTTTCTAAAATCTTAGTTCGTAGTTCTAAACCACTCCCTGTGGGATCGATATCTAGGACTCCATTAGAGCCATATATTACTTGAGCGATACGTATACTTTCGTTGATAAGTGTGACTTTATAATTATTGAATATTTATTACGTTCATATTTATTTTATATTTTTAAGCATATATGAAGTTGTTTGTCATTAAGTATATGGTATCTTATGAGGATTAATATCCAATAATCTGTCTTCTTATATACTATTCTCCAACAACCTCTTTTCAGCAGAAATACCATTACCAGTAATCTCCATGTCATCAATAACTATAGTATTGGAAAATCAAAATTATTATAAGTAGCATTAGCATCTGAGTCTAAATCTACATCACCTGGAATTCTTTCCCCTCTATGTTCTACTGCCTCTACTTGCCTAGAAGAAGTTTCCTTCCTCATACTCCTATCTGAATTCTTCTTTTTTTGTAGGAGGATGAAGTCTATAGCACTTCTCCAAATTATGTCCAAACATTCTACAAGAGGACACTAGATAGTTCTTTGCTCCACCACAATTCTCTGCTAGAAACCTTCCTCTTCTGATTCAATCCATACCCTCTCACTCTAGCCCCTGCAGATCTGGCCATATTATAGGTTGGAGCATCAACTTTCAGAGGGAAACCAAGTGCCCTACTGATACTGAAAAGCACATTTTAATGATAATATTGTATAGGGAGATTGGGGAGCTTAAACCACATAGGAACAATTGGGGGTTTCTTATTAGAAACAAAACCAGGTGTCCACTTCACCAATTTCATAGGAGTTCCATTAATTAGCAAGGACTATTTAGCAAACACTCTTGCATAATCTTCCTCAATAGATAATTTAATTAACAAATGCCTGCCAACCAGCAAACCCAACTTCCAAGAGCCATTTAACTTTAGCTCATCAAAATATTTCCTTACATAATCCATCTTAGGATGTCCATACTGAAATTTTCCTATTAGAGTAAATTTAATTGATTCATTAAGAGATTGAATTTCTTATGTAGAAAAAATGATGGCAAGTTCCCCATCCTTCAGCCCCAAGGGGTTAACATAACTGCAAACCCCCTTCCCTGCAGCAGCATCATGAAGGGTTTGTGGAAACACCAAGTGCTCAAAGGTCTTAGGAACATCAATTCCACTTCCAACTACATCAGCAAATGTAGTCTTTGCCCATTTAGCATTGGTTTCAACATAAATGGGACAATCCATTGATATAATAACCAATGCAACAACAAATGAGAAAGAAGCTCAAAGAACAGCAAAGCACCACTAACAAACCAGCTATTGATAAATAGAAAACCAGCAAAAGAAAACCAAAATACAGTCCACCAAGCTTAGCAAGCAATGGAATAGTAACACAATCCACCAAGCTTAGGAAGCAATCAATGAAACAGTATCTATGATTCAAAAAACCGTTGCCCGGGAAAGTCCCAAGCAAAGAGAAAATCCAAAACTTCAAGCTTAGACAGTAGATCTTCTTGAGGCTAAGACACCAAGCTCCTCCATCTAGCTCCATGTCACCACCAGGAAGGTCATATATATATATATATATATATATATATATATATGGAGGCAGGTGGAAGCTCTAGCGATAATGAGGATTTGGGTTTCCCTTCGAGTTTGGATTTTGTCTACTAGTGAGATCTCTCCTTTTTTCTCTTCACTTTCCTCTTTTGTTGTGGCTTTCTTACATTCCTTTGGCTAGAGTACAAATGGAATGCACTTACACTACAGCTCTTACTACATCTGGTGAGTCGAGGGTTGGTAAAATTTGCCTTTTTCCACAAGCTTTTCACAATTCAGTTATTTTTTTTGTATTGATTATACTTTTATTAAAAAAATGAAAAAGAAAAATGAAAAGCCTTCTATACTTCTCTCAGACGCTAAAACTAATATTCTTGCATCATCTTTTCGTTTTGCTCTAGTTGGCAAGTTCCTTTACGGACACCTAAAACTAGAGGTCATTTGAAAGAATTTGATGTAATGAAGCTTATGGGCTACTGGAAGATTAATCTTCTTGATGGAAGACACATCCTTATCCAGTTATCCAATGTTGTTCATTACATCTACATTTTTGCACTCAAACTCATTAGAATTTATAATTGATTAAAGAAAGTATTGAAACGGACATTTGATTTTGATTTAAAAATGGAACCACCAATAATCCCTCTTTGGCTTAGATATTTGGAATTAAAATTTAATCTCTTTAATCGTGAAATGCATTTCTTGCTCGCAGAGACATATGGTAAGCCATTAAAAATGGACTGCCCCACCTTTGCACTTATGGGCTACTTCTCTCAGATTAAATTTAATCTCTTTAATTCAACTCTAAAGCATGCGTCCTAGTGGAATGTGACATAATGCAACCCTCTCCTGATGAGGTTTGAATAGGCTCTCCACACAAAGGTTATTGGCAAAAAGTTGAAACGGAAACACGTCCACAGTACTGTTCACACTGTCATATGTTTGGCCACACTTCAAACCATTGCTACCATTTACATCCTAATCTAAAGGCAGGAAGAGGGCAAGCACAAGCTAGCGATAGACCCTTAGCTGAGCAGGGTGTTGAGCAGGGTGCCTTTGTTGATGCTTTTCCTGTTAAACAAAATTCAATCCTTATTGATTTTGATTTACATCTTGATCTTACTGTCCAAAAACCTACTGACACGTCTCTGCCCATTCTACAACAGAAGGTTGGGGTTTTTATATATGGCACACCCAATAAGGACAGTACTTCTGAAGCTCATGCTAACCTTCAAAATTTCAGTGACTGACAGTTTCTTGCTTCTAAATCTAGTGATATAGGTAATTCTGCTCTGGAAACCTTAGTATAGGAAGCCACCACTATTCTTGAGAATGAATGGTCAATACAAAAGTCAAACAAATAGAAAGGTAAAAGGAAAAATGAAATGCTAGACCTTAATGAAGATAATATAATCCTTGAAGGGACATACTACTCTCATGAAGATCAACAATGCAGCCTTCCTAGATCTTTTTCAAGAGTTGGCATGTGACATCATGTTTAATATTATGATTTGGAATATTATTGGAGTGGCTAGCCCTTCCTCCCTTAATAGACTCAAACATTTATATAGGGTCCATAAGCTTTTCATTTTTTCTATTTTAGAACCCCTTGTTTCTGTTCACAGAGTGAGTGTTCTCAAAACATTTAAGCAGTATAATCAATTTTATAATAAAAATAACAAAATCTATATTTTTGGAAACATAATGTAAATCTGAGAATCATTGATGATGAGGAGCAGTTAGTTCTTACAACGTTTCATCTAGATAATTTTCATGGTTGGGCAACTTTTGTATATGCAGATTCATTTGCACGATAAATACTTGCTCTGGGATAAGCTAGTTTATATGGGGGAGTCAATTAAAGGGAACTGGCTTTGGGGGGTGGATTTTAACATGATTATAAAGCCTACTGAAAATAGGGGAGGAGGGAGAAGTGATCTAAATCTTATTAATCATTTCTGTGATAAAATCTTTGATGGTGATCTTCATGATTTGGGTTATCCTGGTACTCCTTTTACTTGGGGAAGTGGTCTTCCCTTTTAATGATTAGATAGATTTTTCAATAACCACCATTTTCATAATTACTTTCAAGTTTCTAAAGTACAACATCTCAACCATGCTACCTCAGAACACAATCCTATATTGTTATTATTGGCTTTCTTTAACAAACCAACTAAATTCAATTTTAATTTTCTTAATATATTGACTTCTCATGAAACGTTTTTTAGTCTTATTGAGTAATTTTATCATTTTGATGAGGCTGTCAATCAATGTTATATTTTGTGTCAACTTCATAAAAAGGTTGTTGTACATTCAGGTAAGTGGAATTACAAGTATTTGGCAACATACATACCAAAGTTTTAGATTCTCAAAGAGTTGTTGATCTTTTATAATCTGAGGTACCTTGTAGCCTTCAACTTGTCATGGAAGTTACTCAAGCCATATGACTCTTCTTGATGTGATAGCTATGGAGGAAGGCCTATTAAAACAAAAGGCAAACGATGTTTATTTCAAACGTGGTGATTGAAACACAAATTTTTTTCATGCCTCTATTAAGCACAGTAAAAATGTTAATACTATTATGAAAATTAAAAATCCAAACGGGGATTTCATCACTAACGCTGATGGAATTGGTAATAGTGTTGCACATCATTTCTCTGATTTGTTTGCATCCAATATGTAGATTCTCCCTATGGATTATAGCCTCTTTGATGGTGAAAAAGATTATGTGTCTACACTCTCTCTTACTGATGTCCCAACTGAGTAGGAAATCTTTTCTACACTTAAGGAGATAAATCCAAATAAGGCATCTAGTCTGGATGGCTTCACCTCTGCTTTCTATATTAAATATTGGGACACCATCAAAAAAGAGGTGGCACTTGCTATACAAAGTTTTATTCTTGGAGACAACCCTAGTAAATACTTTTCTTCTTCTCTCATTGTGCTAATCCCTAAGGGTAATGATAAAATAAGTTGGGACAATGTTAGACTCATCTCCCTTACCTCTATACTTTCCAAAGTCAAAAGCAAATTAATTGTGGCTAGACTGCAGCCACACTTGCCCAACATTATTTCACCTGACCAATCTGTTTTTATTAAAGGCAGAGAGATAACTGATAATATTTTACTTGCTCAAGAAATTATTGAAGATTTAGATAAGAAGTGTGGGGGTGGGAATATGGTGCTCAAACTTGACATTAAAAAATATTTTGATTCTATAAGTGGGATTTCATATTGAACATCCTAAAAGCAAGGGGTTTTTCTAATGGTTTTTGCACTCTTATTAAAATATGGTGGAAAACAACTACTATAGTGTGTTAGTAAATAGTACTTCTTATGGTTTTTTTTCTCAATTAATCAATAGATTACACGAGCACCATCTTCACATTCAATATTCCCACAAATCAAAGATTATGGTAAGTCACTTACCTTATGCAGATGATGAAATCCATTTCTCCAATGCTAGTAAGATCACATTTAAAACTTTGATTCAAATGCCCAATACCTTTCAAGCTACTTCATTTTTAGTTTCAAATAATATTGAATGTCAATTATACTTTGGTAAGTATGCTAGCATTGCTTTAGCTAGTTGGGCAACCTCTCGTTACTGGTTGCCCTACTGCTTCTCTCCCCCCTTAAAGACCTTAGTGTAGAAATTCTTAGAGGTAGATGAAAGCAAACTCAGATGAATGATGTGGTGGACAAAATTAAGTAAAAAATAAATGACTGGAGAAATATTTTCCTCCCTAATGGAGGAAGATTGACTTTACTTAAAAGTTTGCTCTATACCATCCCATTATATGCTCTGCATATACTTAACATTAGACAAATACCCAAAGTACCTTGGAAAGAATATTTAACAAGTTCCTTTGGTCTTGTAGCAATCAAAGGAAGATTTGGGTTGTTAGGAATATGGTTCATAAACCTAAAATAAGGCTAGAGGTCTTGTTTTTAAAACTCTTAATCAAATTACTGAAATAAATATGTGCAAGATTTGGTTTAAATTTAGAGCTGGTACTTTTTTATGGGCTAAATTCTTATTTCTTAAGTATTTCCCTCATTACATCCATCTGTTGTGGAATGGAAATTTGGGGATTTAAAATTATGAAAATCTATTCTTAAAGCAAGGTCAATGGCTCAAAAATTTATCTTTTGGGATATTAGTGAGGGAAACCTGGTTTTTTGGCATCATCATTGGAGCATGAATGTTTTCAATGATTTTCACTGTCATCCATTTGATAACAACTTGTTGGTTTCTAACTGTTGGCTTGATGGTACTTGGGATGTGAATAAATTAATTAACAAAGCTACGTAAATTTTCAAGATTCCTATACAATTGCATAAAATATATACTCCCTTATGGAAATTTCCTCTAAAGCATCCATTAGTAAATTACTTTATTCTCATAGGCATCATTTTTAGTATCTGGGCTTGGGATATCTTTATTTGGGAAGCTCTCCTATCTCCATCCATTTTTTTCTTCTTATGGAGGTATTTCCTCCTTATGTTGCCTTTCGATGACATACTAAAGCTGAAAGGGTTAAGAATGGCATCACAATGTTATGTTTGTAAGAGTACTGAAGAAACTACTTCACATCTTTTCTTTGAATGCCCTTTTTCCAGTGAAATCTGGATTATGCTTGGACAGTACTTTAGGATTAACTAGTTTCCCAGATCTGATATGGGAGAATGCCTTTTGGCATGGAAATCTGCTTTTCCTCATAACAAAAAATTTGAGTTTTTTTCCTTTAATATTTTTTTGGTTTATTTGGTTTGCAAGGAATAGCTACAAATACAATCAACATTGCTTATTACTTTTTTCCTAGATAATTGCTTATTACATTAAAGCTTCTAGATGTTTAAAGCTAGACACAACTTAAATTGGGAAGGGTAAAGGTCGACCTTTGGTGGCTACCACCTTTCATAAGATGGGTTAAAGTCAATAAAGATGGAATCAGGGCCTGTAATGCTGCTAGAGCAGGGGGTCTTTAGAAATCATATGTTTCAATGCCTCTGCTATTTTTCTTCACCAATTTCTGTCTCCTCTCCACTTGAGGCTGAATGTTGGGGCTTTTGGTTTGCTTTACAAATTGCTAACATTTTTAATTTATCTCATATTATAATTTAATCTGACTCTACTACTCTTGTTAAGATGTTCAAAAAGACATCTCCCCCCTATTGGAGCATGATTTGCCTCATAAATAAAATTTGGGACTTCATCAGTGGTCATCATATTAATCTTCAAATGAAATCCATCAATAGAGAATGTAATTCCCCTGTTGATTGGCTTGCATGCTTGGTACTAATGGTGTGTTGGTGGGTGTCAAACCCCTTCTTGACGTGCCTTATATTATAAGAAAATAAGATGACTTTTGCTGGCCATTATCCTTTGTTACTCTCTTTCATTATGTTGATGCGTGAGTTTAATCTGGCTAAACTGTATTGTTTTGCCTTTATAGTGGGACCCACTCACCCAAACCTTTTCTATCATTTTTCTATGATAAATAAATTTTCGTTCAGGCTTTCTTTTAAATGTTTGTATGCATGTATGCATGTATATAAAAACACACACACACACACACACACACACATCATCTATTCTTCACGCAGGGAGAAACTTCTAAGCTGATCAAAAATTTAAATTTTGTTATAGTAAGAAAGTTCACTTATAGTCATCCTGTGATGAATTTGATTATAAAGTTTTCAAAAATTTTAAAATTATTGGAGATTGGAAAGTTGGTTGACCTGACTCATAATTACGCAAATATTTAGTTTTCAAATATGTTAAAAAATTTGACCCAATATATTTTAGCTACTATTTTGTATAATAAATATGTGATTTAATTCAGTGTTTAATTAATGGTTTACACACTAGGGGTACTATGCAAGTATACGTATCGTTTCAAATAATATATGTTTTTCTTTAGAAAGTGAATGGACTAAGAAGCTACTATTTATTATCTTAGTAAACTCTACTTAATCTCCAGACACTAGTTTAGGAAATATGATAGCAAGTTCAAGTGTAAAGCAAAGTTACTAAATTCTTATAAATTTTATTTCTAAGCTAAATATAAATGCAAAGATTTTAAACTAGTTTTATAAGGAAGAGTTCAAATTATATAAAAGATTTTTCCCCTAGAAAAGAGTAATAATCAGTTTTGGAATAAAATGTTAAAAATTAAAATATAGTTTTGTGTCAAATAGGAGCATACTTATTCTTTATTCTCTCCCGAGTGCATAAAAAATATTGGCTAACCTAAAGTTAAGTTCCTGATTGATATGGTTATGTTGGTAGGTTCTAGCCTGCCACTTCGAGGTTACCCGATGTGCCCTTTTTATAAGACTAACTAGGCCTCAGGATCTAATCTAAATCAAATTGGTTAAGGTTCTAGCCTGTCACCCTATAATCATTAATTTTGTGTCCATCAAAACTTATCTCCCTATATATTTGCACCAACCCAAGGATTATCTTCTCACCCATGGAATTAATGTGATTCTAACTAATTGAGGAATACATAGCCCTCCCAGGTCATTATGGACTCACAATAAATTTTAACATTCTAATTGTCCATATTGAATATGTAAATTAAGAACGAATTAATAAATCATCATAAGTATGGAATAAGAGAAACCTTATACAATTCTAATCCCCCGCATGATTAATTCTTATTTTAAAGAGAAAGTAAAGTAAAACTACTCATAATTCATTAGGATAACACAGCAAAAACATGATTTATATAAAACTTCAATCTTATACAATAAAACAAAACTCAAACAAAAATACAAGCTACTTACCTTAGACTTCTGTCCAAGTAAATCCTTTGTAGTTCCTTTACTGTCTTCTTTCCCAAATAAACACACAAAAATTGACACTAAAAAGACTCTCACCCACACACCCACAAGCCACACATTATGACTCATAACACCCACCAAAAGCTCTCAACAACAACTCCCCAACAATTACCATACAATCGTCTCTTTCAACCAACCAAAAGTCTCTTTAATAAAGCTCTAAATCATTAAGGTCACTTCTATCACCTCTTTAAAAATTTTCCAAATTCAATGAACAAAGGGAAAAAATTGTTTCTGGCGCCTAGACACCAGCCTTCTAGAAACCAATATTAACTACCTGGAGGCTAGGTGTCATGTCAATTTTTGTTCCTTAACTCCATTTGACCATATTTTTCTCCATGTTTGCTCCTTTTGCTTTTAAAATTCATTACTTGTACCTAAAATCAAAAACACACAAAATTCCTTTCATCAAAGCTCTATCGTTAAAATTGAGCATAAATGTACTTATAAAAATAGGTATTTTTAAGATGTGTGAATTCCCCTGAACTTAAATGTTACTTATCCTCAAGTAACACATTTATTTTATAAGAAAATATTTTAACTTATGGTAGTGGGTTTCATTAAAGATTGTTATATTTCTGCTTCATATGTAATAGTGAGACTTTAGAAAAATTTTCAATAACTCAGGGTAAAACTAAGGTGTAAGAACATCCAGTACTTAAGTTAGGAATTTTGATTTTCTATTCATTTAAGAAATAATTGTAATTTATCTAACTTAGGAATCTTAGAAGAAATACTAGAAAGAACTATATGAGAACTTTAGTAAAAATTTAACTAATACATTTAAAATAAAGAATAAGCTCAGAACTGTAAGTAAGTTTCTTCCTTTGAGATAATTTAACTGAAGTCAATTTCTAATTAGGCATTTCCTCAAGCTTCTCACCATATATTTTTCTTTTAACTTTTCTTTTCTTTTGATTTTTTTTCTTTTTCTTTTTCTTTTTCTTTTTCTTTTAGGATCATTTTCAATTCATTCTTTTCTTTTCTTTTTCATGTGAGGATTACAATATCTGGATAGCCTTTAATGATTTTGAACTTCAATTTTCTCTTCCTAAAGTTAAAAACTTCCCAAATTTCATAACTTAATAATATGTTTTGGAATAAAATGAATTTTCATAGAGTCTTAAAATTCTTTTTAAAGTGTAAATCTAAGATCCTTAGTGTTTCAAAAATACAATTTTTGCTACTTTAAATAGTAAAAACATATTCATAAATTTTTATACTAAATATATAAACTCTAAAATTACCCTTTATTACTAAAAAATATTTATTTAAGTTTGTTATATTATTCACATAATAAAAAAAATAGTATTCTAAAAATAACTCCACATACCACTTGTTATATTAAAATAATTTATAAATACAGTTTATTTGGGGGCAAATAAAGTTTTAGTTTTTTTTTAAGTTTTTCTCCCTCCCCCAAACTTGAATTTTTAAATATTTTAAAATATGATAGTGCAAAAAATGTATGAAGAGAGAAAAATTTACAGATTAATTATCTATCATCAGGCTTTAAGAATGAAAATAATACAGGTACAGAAAGTAAAAATAGGTGTATAGCAATAAGTAAATCTAAATTAAACAAGTTTAGCATGAAAAGTACAAAGTAAAGAACTACAATCACACACAAATAGTATATATATATGAAGTAGAGTAAAAGGAACACGGTAGTGCAATGTAAACTAAAATATCAAAAAGACACAACAGCAATATCCGTAACTATCACAAAGTCCAGTACAATCAAAATATCTAAAGAGCATCAAAAACAAGGGGAAAAAATAAGTACATACATCAAAATCACTACTCCTCATCCTCATCATCATTCTAATACATGGCCTTGCGGTGCTTAAATATCTGATAATGAGGATAAGTAGAAAACTCTACACTCTGGTCTACTCTCAAGAGTTCACAAGTGAAGTATTGAAACATTTTTCATAGTCACTTCTATGCCTCAAGTATTATTCCAAATGCTCCCAATGTTCTTCATTCTCTTGAAGCTGAAACTGTACATTTAATATATCACTTTGTTTTATCTGCAAATACTCCATCACAGTGTCCAAACTGAAAGGTGACTGAGTAAAGGTACCAGAAGTAGAAGGTCTCAAGGTTGAAGTGGATGGAATATCAGAAGCTCTACTCCGAGATCTTCTATATAATTTCACATTAGCCCTTTCTATAGTCTTTAGTGGTTGCAGTAACACTTCTCTAGAGTAAAGATAAGAAAAGGGTAGCCCTAGAGTGTTTGAAGATAGTAAAGATAAGGCAAGGGTAGCCCAAACCTGCAGAAGTACTAGCTCTGAAGGTTGTATAAATAGCTTTGTATATGAGAGAGCCAACATCAATGGGTTTCAACTTCTGAATGCAATGGTTCAAAATGGATCTCTCACGAGTCACTTTGCTCAAATGATTTGTAGGAAGTAATAAAGCCGAAATAAAATAATGCCAACCTTTAGATGAAGTATTAAGCATAGAAGAGGGAAAATTTACCTTATACTCGTTCTTATATTTCCATGCTCCACGCCCATCTGTAAGAAATGCAATGATCTCTTCCAACTCTGAATCAGAAGGTTCAAACTCATAATAAAAGCAATCCAAAGCAAGAGGAAAATCATATAAAATATTAACCCTTGAACAAACACTTCCTCATTCGGTGCTTCAAGAAGATTTGCATAAAACTCCCACACCACAGAAATAACTGCTGCAACGGTGAAGTAGCAGAAACCTTTCCAGTGCCTAACAGTAATCAAATTTTCTACGGCATTACCAGGACTAGAAAAACTTGGCTTCGTAATAAATTTTCTCGATAATAGAAATTCATTTTATTGACCTTGCGCTTTGAGATTTACAAATTTTGTATTTTCAAAAATTTATTTCCCCTTTCATCTCTTTATTTTATGAGCCATCACAAAAATATAGTTACAAATTAAAAAAATTCAAATATAAGTTCTACAGGCTCATATAAGTAATACTTAAGCAAACAAAGTATTCTTCCATGGATTTTCACTATTTTTATCATATTTTTCCATATTTTTGGTATTTTCTAAATGTAGAAGAAATCTATGGTGGAACACCAAAATTTTAAATCCAAAGTGTAGATCTTACCTAGAGAAGAAGAAATCCAAAGATTATGAGCTCCAAAACTCCCAACTTCCGCAAGCAAGGAGAAACCCTAGAAGGTCTATCATGCGAATGGGAGGAAGAAGATGAAGCTTCGATGATAAGAATGGGCCCAACCAATCTAATTCATGAATTTAAAGGTTGAACTGATAGTTTAGGTGGTTTGGCGCTTAAGCATTGGCTTTGGATTTTAGGCACCCTGTTCCTCGATGAACTGGTGTTTAGATGCCAGATTCTTGCGCATAAGCGCCAGATTCTCTCTCCTAGGCACCAGACCCGTTTTTTTTTTAAGTGTAAGCACAACAAACATAAGGTCTCTGAACCTTAATTATATCAATTTAACATCATTTTCATAATTAACCGTCTTCCTAAATATCCTAATTTCCATTTGCACAAGTGCTGACTTTCAAGATACAACAATTCAAATGATCCCAAACATATTAACACAATAAAATACCTTCACAAACTTAGTAAAATTTCATTCACATAAACAAAGTTTCATTACAATGAACAGAATAATCCACAAAGCAAATTTGATACAGTAGACATAACATCAACATCAAATTTTGCAAAATGAAAAAGACCTGTAGATAAAAGTCAGCACAACACCTAAACAACACATTTTTCTCACTCAAATTCCTCACTACTAATAATTAAAAATGTTATTTTCATCTACCTCTTCATTCCTTGGATGGTGCGCGAAGAGGTTGTAAAACATACCGTGAGGAAATTTTTCCGCAACCTTCTCTCCAATCCAATCATTATCCCGATATATCCTTACCCGCGCCTCCTGGAAACATGCCAAATTATTAAATTGAAGTATGCACTGCCAATCAAAATTTTTGAATTGGTAATTAATGTTGCTCAATTTGGTATGCAGTTTCTCGATCTCCTTTTCAAATTTTTTGATTCACTTTATAATTCCTTCCAGGCTAAGCGCAAGGAACTAGTTGAAGTATGTTTAGGAGTCCTTGTGCATGAACATCTTTTCATTAGCCCAAACATTGCTTTTGCTCTCAATTTGCACAAGAAAACTGAATGTAACACCAGCTTCCTTCTCTAAATGTGCTCTCTCATGCCTAGATTATGAAGTTCAAGGTCCCTTAGGTGAAGTTATGATGGATTTAAAGGAAAGAAGAGAGTTCAAACTTCTTAGGGACAGTTTTACCATGCTTTCCAACTGTGGTGCATAGACACAAGATTTTGGCGCTTAGGCACTGGACCATCTGCAATAATGGTGCTTAGGTACCAGGTTTTGGTGCTTAGGCACCAATGCCCAAATGAACATTGATTCGCTTTGCATCCAATTTTCTCATTCCAATCTCATTTTGATCATCAAAATAGTGTTCATCACCTCCTTACGTCTTATAGGTCTTAGTTTTCATCATATGGTACGTATAATAACAACAATCAATCCACACATATAACTATGGGTTACCTCCCACAAAGCGTTTGGTTTAACTTCATCAGCTCGACGTATCTTGTGTTTTACCCTGGGTGACCCAACATTAGGACTTCATCATATTAAGGCTTGTTTTCATAAATGTAAGGTTTCAATCTATATATGTTTACTTTAACTATTCTTTCAATTTTAGGATCTTCAATAGCCACAACACCACAAGAATAGACTTTTGTTGCAATAAATGGCCCTGAGCACTTGGACTCAAGTTTTTCAGGAAGTAGTTTCAATCTTCTATTATAAAGTAAAACATCTTGCTTAAGCTCAAAATCTTTTTTAAAATCTTCCGATCATCCCATTTTTTTTGTCTTTTTATAAAGTAGATTTGTGGGGAGGAGATTATACAATCTTTGAAACCAATCGCTGCAGAAAAAATTAAAGTATATAAAAGGAATGCTAATATGAGATCATAGATGGGAGAATCGATTTCATCTGTTGCACACCAATCTCTGTCTGCTACTGTGAGAGGCAGATTTGATTATCAACTAACTAAAGTAGAGAACATTATTGAAATTTTACTATGTGAGGTGTATCGATTGGGTGAACATTTCTCTCACTTGGATCATCACTATCAAGATCAACTCAATCAACGATCCAAGTTCCATGAGGTTGAAGTGGAGTTGTATAGGAAAAACAAATGAACTGGAGGAGATGAAGCAATCCAATTTCTTGTACATTCATCGTATCAGATTTGGGAGCAGTTCAAGAAACTCATAAATGAAGATTCGCCAAATCATGATCAAGATGATGATGATGATGATGCAGATAACTTAGTGTAATAGTTTTCATGATCTTCTTTATGTTTAGTTTTTTTTTTATTGTTTGTCGGTAGTTGCTAGATTTTCTTTTCTGTCCTGAATAATTTTAATTTGTCACTATTTTATTTTGAAATATTTGTAGATAATTTTGCTCTGGTTATTTTATATTTCTATGATGGTACCTGCATTGTTTTTAGACTATCTTCTAGTTCAGTTTTTCTTCTAGCATGTGTAGTTTAGATTTATTTTCTACTGCATACTATAATATTTTGTGGAATACTTGTAAATGTTTCCGATAGCCTTATGTGGTAGCATATATTTCTAAGCTATGATTTTTCTTTCTGCTTATATTTTTCAGTACTTATTATTATACATGTTAAAAATCAAGTTTATGGGGGAGGGGGAATTTTTATAAAAATTAAATTTTATTTGTCCTTAGTAGATTACATATTAATTTGATCTGGCTGCAAAATGATTTATGATGTGTAGTGTTATCTTCAGGGTACTATAATTTTAATTTTGGGAATGAAATAGAAAACTTAATTGAATTTTTTTGTGAAAAAGATTATGCTAGAGTTAAGATATTTAGTAGAAGACTATGAGAAAATGATTTTACTATTTTTATTAAAAAAAATTGTATTTTTGAAAGATTAAGGATTTTTAGATTTACATTTTTAAAAGGATTGAGACTCTATTAAAACTTATTTTTAAATTAATACTACATTTTTCAAGTAAAGGATGGTGATAAGTTTTTAACTTTAAAAGGAGGATAGTGAAATTCAAAATTATTTAAGGTCTATCCATATATAGTAATCCTCACAAAAAGTAAGGATTAAAAAGATCCTAAAAAATAAAAAGTTAGGAAAAGCTTGAGAAGAAGCCTAATCAAAAATTGGTTTCACTTGAATATTTAAAAAAAAATACTTAAAAACAATCTTGAACTTGTTCTTGTTTCAAAAAGTATTAGTTAAACTTTTACAAATAGAGATATTAAATTCACTTTATATTTTTCAGGAATCCTAACTTTAACAAATTACAATTATTTTTTAACTAGATAGGAAATCAGGATTCTTAAGTTTAATACTTAATATTCTTATACCCTAGTTTTAATCTGATTCACTAGAACTTCTTCTAGTTTATAATACAACATTCCTGGAGAAAAACTATAAGAAATCCTAAAGAAACCCACCACCTCATATCAACATATTTAGTTTTTAAAGTTGTCGTGTTACTTGAGAACAAGTAGAGTTTATGTTTGGGGAATTTGATATGTTTTTAAAGTTGTTGTGTTACTTAATTTCTTCTTTATTTTACACATGTTTTTTAATGAAACTTTACTTCCTAAAAGGTATTTTTATGTTTATGATGCAGATATAACAAGTAGGAGAATTGGAACGAATTTGAACTAAATCAGAGTGAAACAGAACTAAATGGTGCAAAGGTGCAGATTGTGGTCTATTGTCTAGGCGCTCACTTTTGGGCACCTTGGTGTCAGGTTCTAGGTGCCTAAGCGCCCAAGCTTCTCAAGCAGATAGAGTGCACAACGCTTAGGTGCTGCGGACTAGGTGCTTAGGTGGTGCAGTTCAAACAATTACTTTATGCATGACTCCGGGAGTTATTTTATTGGTGCTGATGATTTAGACGGAGAGTTGCGGCAGTTTTACGAGTAGGGAAGAAGTTCCAAGTCGTGGAATTTTCCAAGGATGGTAGGTAGGACTAGGAATTCTTGTTTTAGAGAGATTTGAGGGAATTTGGGAGAATCTGTAAGGGGTTTATGACAGCAGCTTGTGTAGCACTATGGAAAACATCATCTGGTGGAATTTTCTTCTCTTTTAAGAGGGAAAAAGTTAAGTATCATGTGTAATCTTATTTGATTATTGTTATAAACACATATTTGGTTAATCTGTTTAGATTGAATGAAGTTTTCTTTGGTGCTTATCATGTGTAGTGGGTGGTACATTTATTATACATTTCTCTTGTGATAGATATATTAGATTTGTAGGGTTTGCTTTGAATTGATCTTTACTTTCATGTGATGAATATATCTCTAAACTTAATTTACACGTTGTACTGGTCATACTTGTTAAAACTCGTTGTGACCCATTAGGACTTGAAAGAGTGGTGGTGAAACAATATAGAATATTCACATTGTGTCAATGGCTATGAAAGATGAGTCATGAGGCAATGCAACTTAGAGAGATGAGTATCGATATAATTTGAATTAAGAGTTTCCCGGGTGACAGACGAAAACAATTACCTAAATTTGAATCATACTCATTTATGCACTCAAAAGAGGGTAAATGAGTCTTATGCTCATGTTGGCACTACCACATTACAATTCTTAGTATTAATACCTACAATCTACCTAGGAAATCATAAGAGAGAAGTACAGATATCAATCTTGTATTTCGTCTATTTAATTGATTTAAGCAAGTTTAACTTAGGGGTAGAAATAAAATTAGGAGTAGTTGTTAGAAAAATCACATTTAATGATCTTCCAAACTAGGACCTGAAAGTAGTAAGCTATAATTCACCCTTAGGTTGTTATTACTGCAAAGTATCTGCCACCTTTCCTGGGGGATCGACATTCTGGACTCAAGTAGAGCTCTGTATTATGAAAGTGATATGTGCACCTGTGTAGGAACCCTAGCACTTAGGTGGAGACTGTGAGTTAAATTAAATTATCATTAAAGTTTTGGTAGCTACTGGGGCTGTCAGTAGGGAATGGTATGGACGTTTCTCAAGTAATTCCTTGAACGTTTTCCCAAGCTTCATAATTGACTTTCCAACTACCTAAGTAAACGAGGTAATGTTGTACCTAAGCTTGGGAGTATTAGATCGAGGGAACAATTGGCCAAAAATTTTTTGACTAGGCTTACCCAAGTGATGATGGTTCATGTGGCTAATGTGGTCAACCATATATTTGTTTAGTCGACACAGTTTTATCTGAAAATGACACACAATTCTAAGAAGTTGGCTAAGTGAAGGTTAGGGTCACTAGTGGGTGATCCCCAAACTAAATGTTCTACACCATTTGGATTATGGCAGGTCTTATTTCAAAGGTTTTTGGCTTTTAAGATGTCATAATTAATGCTCATATGGATCTCCACGGATGATGGTTTGGTAAACTCCCTAAGGAGCTTCATGTGATAGTTTTGGTGTTTCACCATCTCTAAGTGTGTTTCACACAGTTTTTTAGTTCTCCTAAGTTGTCTAAAGGTTTGTTCAGTTTCCATATTAAGTGGCAACAATTCAATTAAGATGCTCCTATGCATGTAATGACAGGTATGCAAAGGTTGGTCCTATGCTAACACAATAAATAGGACAAAAAGCAAGAGAAAAAAAAATAAACACAGGGCAACACATGGTGCACAAAAATATGCAAATATAAAAATTTATTTTTTTGGGTTTTTTTTTCTTTTTGGTTCCTACAATGAGAATGAAAAAGACACACATGTACAGCACAAAAAAGCACAACAAAAAAATTTAAAAGAAAGAAATAGAGAATGTTAAAGCCTAGACTCTAAACTGTTCAACTAAAATTCTCCTAAAGTCAAAAAAATTTCTATTTTTCTCGGCTATGATGCCAAAAACTTGATGTCTGAAATTACTGCAAGGCAAATTGATAAACCACACAAGTATAATATTGATTAAGTACTATACAGTTATCAAGTTTTGTGTATTGATCACATAAGGAAAGGGAAAAAAGGGCTTCTAACAGAGAAAGCTCTAATTTACTACATTACTGAACCTAGTTTGAAGTGATCACAATTGAAGGAATTAAAGTCTACAATCCTAAGTGAAATAGTAAACTGAATAGGCAATAAGAAAGGAAACAACAAAAAGCATGGAGTCTTTTGCATCCTTCAAAGGAAGCAAAGCTCATGCTCATATGACTCGGGTGGCGTGTTTTATCGTTATTTTCTTATGAATTCTCCTAGATGATAGTTGTCAACCAAGGAAAGTATTTTTTTTAGCCTATGACTAGGTCATAAGAAGAATTGGAAACGATATTACAGTTAAGAAGGACTTAACCATGCAGTGTTTCCTAGGGCTTTTAGATCCCCTATCTTGATTACAATTTCCTAATAACAATATGTTTATTTCACTGGGCTATTGTGTGTTAGCCTAATTGTTCCACTAGGCAACAATTAGAAGTCCTAGATCACAAATGTTTTTAACATCCTAATTTATCAGATCAGGAGTAAACTAAATATCAAAGGTTAACACTTATAATGTTTACTAGAAAAATACGTGAAGAACACAACAGGAGATATCCTATCCTTACAACACAAGCATGAAAAAAAATTTAACTACTCGACATGAGATAGAAAACAGGAATGCTTTCATTAAAAATATTGAAAAAAAATTGATGCAAAAAAAGTATAAAACATATAACCAAACAAATACTCTATGCAATACACTCACTCATTGTCGTACAATAGTAACCACTCCACGATCTTCCTCCCACATAATATTTCTCCAGACAATCCTCTCAAACCTGTAGGAAAAAAAAATGAACCTAGAAGCTTTCTTCCTTACGGGAGAAGAGGAAAACCCTGTGGATTGAAGTATAAACTCTCGTGTTGTTAGACGCCTCTCAAGTCTATGTCGGCTCGCTTAGATCGTGCCCTAGCTTCTACTTTTATAACCCTTGCCAACATAAAATAGAATGTACGATGGTGTGACTGCACCTGTATTTGGCAAAACTACACCTTAGTCAACATAGCCACGCCAAATACGGACATAACTACGTTGCACCACGTGCATGGGTAGCGTAGTTACGTCCCATTTAAGTGTGCTTACACAAAATCAACTCTATAGAAAACATCATTTTTTCACTTTGTGAAGCACATTCGACCCCTATAACCTGCAAAATATCACAAAGAACTTCCACAAGCATAATAACCAAATAAACATGAAATAAAACACATAATTTAACCCATGAAGAATACGTAATTTTGACTCATGTCAAGAGAGAGATTATTAAGGCCAATCATCCATACCATGAGGTATATTCTTCATCCACAAACCTTTATTTTTTTTAAATCGTGTCGTGATCGCACACAACATATGGCCTTTACTATTAATTTCAATGACATTTAAACCTCGAGTAGGTGATAGATTAATGATTTTTCTTTGCTCGATCCTTTTCTATAGATGTAATTGCAATATAAATATTATAGAAATCATAAAATGCATGATTTAATTATAAAGCCATTTAAAATTTAAATTGCAACAATTTTAGTGAAACATGCGTCTACATTAACACTCACATGATTATACTAATTGGTTTTATGACCAAGTTATAAGACATATTTCTTGAATGCAAATACTGTCTCTCTTGCATTTATAATTGAGACTATTATGGCATAGTTTTTAAATTTCTTAAATGGTTTGAAATTTACCTCCAAGGAAAAATATTAGAAAGGAAGTTAGCTAATCCTAGGGAAATGGAAGAAATTCGACAATAGAAAGGATACATGCCTGAAGGCTGCCAAGAGACAGGTAAGGGTCTCATTGGGGAGATTACAAATGGATATTTTCTTATTACAAACACCTTTAACTTCCTATCAATGATATCATTAAATTTATCCAAAAACAGATCTTAATAGAACAGCACAAGGAAAAACTCCAGTTCCAAGACAGTTGACAAAATCATAATGTCAACTTCACCAGTTAGCTAATTTTCAGCATTGAAAACTTTTAATTCCTCTAATCTACTGATAAGAAGGCTTGAATGCAGACCTCCAAGACATATCATCAGACAAAGGGGCCCTGCTCGGATCAGCACTATAAGAATTATGCTGGTACAGTGGTTCTAATGCAGATTCTGGCAACCGACTCTCTGCAAGGTAATGCTTCATTGTAGCAATCTCCATCGTATGTTTTTTCTTCAATTTCTCTATTTGCCTCCTAAGTTTCTCTATTTCTTGCTGCGCTTTGCCATACTTTTCCTGCATTAAAGCAATCAAATCAAACATCAAATTGTGTTTATGTATTACATTTGGGAAATTGGAAATAATTGAGAACAATTAAACCTCTGTGATTAAAACAGCTTCTTCAGACTCTTTCAAACGCACAAGCAGTTCTCCTGCAGCATGAACAGCATCGGCAGTGTCTCTGAGTTGAAGCTTAAGGACCCGATTCTGCTCCTTGAGGCAAGACCTTTCCTTTTCTCTTTCAATTCTAGATGTTGCAAGTTCAGCTGCAAGAGCTGCAGCAAAAGCAGAACCTTTACATTTGGATTCTGCTTTTGCAGCTGCCTTCTTCACCCCTGCAATGGCCTCCATGACCTTCCTGTGCTTGGCAAGTAATTCATCGTACTTCTCCTGAAGCTCAGCATAGTGTTCAATGATTCTAGCGTGCCCCTGTATGGAACGATGCAGCGCATCATCCAATTCAGCAGTGCATTGCTTTTCAAAGCTAAGCTCAAGTTCCTTCTTCTCTGCAAGCCTACGATTCGATTCAAGATCAATCCTCAACTCTTCAGTAAGAGATATCCATCTGCTCTCTGATTCCATCCACCTCTCCTTCTCACGCTCAAACTCTTCTCTCTTTACTGGGGTACCGCTACCATTTCTTATCTGTTCAAGCAGTGAAACATTCGTAGAACTACAGTTATAAGACTTCAACTGCTTTCTTAGGAGCTCTATTTCTTCAATAAGAGCCTCCTTGTCAATGCAACCTGAATTGATTCCATGATCAGCAACATATTCATTCTGTATCACAAAAGCACCAAATTTAGTGTTACAGAAAACACTAGTAGTCAAAGTTCATAACTTTTGAAAGCACAAACCACAACGTTTGTATAAATCAATCTACAGCTCAAAATATTACAAAGGTATCCTTAAATAAAAGACCATATCCTCATACCGCTTCATTCAGTTCTTAGAAGTACCTGAGAATCCAGTTTTCTTATTTTCTCTGCTTGCTTGACGCATAGAGTTTCAAGTTCGGTGTTTCTCTGTTTCACATCTTCTGAAGCCTTGATTTCTCCCTGTATTGCATACGTCAACACCATTAGCACAAAAGTAAAAAAAAAAAAAAATCAAATTCCAGAAAGCGTGGCAACATATAGTACCTCCAACACTTTATTAATTTCCTTGGAAGGCCCATAATTGTTGCCTTCATTAATCTGCATATCCATGTTGAATTTGCCATTAGCAGTCACTTGTTTTTGGCAATTTGAACACAGGAATGGAGCATTCACATCCTTTGGTGGCGTCTGACCACAAGCATCAACCTTCTTCATGCCTGACTGAGAGGTCAAAGACAAGTGCTCCAAGGAAAGAGCAACAGGTGATTTACTTGAGGCTGAATTCCGCTGATGATAATCAATAATTTGCAGACCTCTATGAAGGCTAGCTGCCAATGACTCGATGGGGTTGACTTTACTAGATTGCAGCGAGGAACGAATAGGGTCTACTGCCTTACTAACAGTCACTTTTTCTGAACCGAGCTTTGAGCTTTCGGATGAAATGTTCTTCACAAGAAGGCAAGGTGAACTCAATGAGCTTTTCTTTAAGCTATCATCAACTTTAGGAGATGCACAAAGAACTGGCTCTTTCAGTAGGGGCGATTTTTTTGAAGGGCTAGAATTTTCTGAATTGCACTGAACTTCATTGCTCTCAATTGGCATAATCTTTAATGTATTTGGTTTTTCAACTTTACTTTCCTCAGAGTACTCTTGTTTTAATTCATTGCTAACTGGGAATGAGGAAAAATTTGGGGTTTGATCAGTTTTAGTTCCACTTTGACTCCCGCTGCTGTCTAGTTCAATATCATGCATGCAATCAGATGACAAAGTGGATACTGAAACTTTTCTAAATATTTTTTCTTGTTCTTCTATAGAAGAATCTAAGTCATTGAGTTGAACGCACAATTCCTTTATATCTTTCTCATCAACATCCATGTCAACTTCTGGATCATTATCTATTGAAGGGAGAAACAATGAATGATTAAGACTCCGTCTTAGAATATTTAAGCTATTGCGATTCGCAAGCCTTTTGAAATGTCCATTTGTGCTGACGAAACAACTTCCTCCAAATGACTTCGCTCTTATAAGCTCTTCCTGCACAAAGGTATTTGAAGAAATAAATGAAGTTTTAGATATTACACAAAGTTGTTCATGATACTTAAACCTTCTGGAAAGGTTTTACCTTTAACTGACGTATTTGGTCGCTCAGACCATTAACATCATCTTCAGATATTTCATTGATCATTGCCTTGTTTTTTATTTGTTTCACCCGTCCTCCAAATCTCAGCGTGCTTAATGTTATTGCTTTGTATCTGCCAAGTCAAGTAAACAAATGTTCGTTATTCTTTGTTGTAATCTCATGAACAACTGAGAATACAAGACTTGGAGTTACCTTTCATCAGGAGAAATAGAGCAAATGAACGTAACCTTCGCATTGCCTCCAAGAGTATCTTGCAATACGTTATTCAAACAGGAGTCTAAAAGTGGAACCTTTTCCTTATTTTCTTGGTGAGTGGAATCTGATAGAATGCTGACCAATCTCCTGTATTGGAGCAGCCAGATGTCAAGTAAAGAATTAAAGGACGGAATAATCAGCTATTAAAATAGAAACACATTGGAACACTTGGTGCAAATTATCTTGTAGTTGTGAGCTTTAGAGTTGATATTCAATCTTAAGATTACATGAAAACGAATAAACACTTATCTTGCAAATTTTCCAGTAAAGATGCTGATGAAAAATAAGCACAAATACAAATGAATTGACAGAATAAAGCAAATAGCTACATACCGTTCTAAGAACACATTTAAACAAAGCTTTCCTTGGATTATTCGTATAAAAAGAGGATTGTCTCTTTTTTTTTTTTTTGAATTTTGCAAGTGTAACTTTAGTAGCAGCAGCAGCTCTAGTGACAGAGGTGTAACTTTGGGTGATCAAATTATTAAAATGTGTGAACGATTTAGATATCTCGGGTTTGTTGTTCAAAGCAATGGTGATATAGATGAGGATATTAATAGTAGAATTCAAGTTGATTGGTTGAAGTGGAGGAATGCTTTAGGCCATTTGTGTGATAAAAAAGTACTGCTAAGACTAATAGGAAAATTTTATAGGATGGTGGTGAGACCTGTAATGCTCTATGGCGTTGAATGTTGGCCTTTAAAAGAGAAGCATCATACTAGGTTAACTGAGAATATTTAGGTGGATGAGTGGCTTTACACTTAGAGACAAAATGCAAAATGAATATATCCATGATAGGGTTGGTGTAGTTCCAGTGATGGACAAAATTAGAGAGAGCCATCTTAGATGGTTTGGTCACATTAAACATCGACCATATGATGTTCCGATTCGGAGAGTGGATGTTTTGGATTTGACTTATTTTAAGAAAGGCAAAGATAGGCCTAAGAAAACTTGGGCTTATTGTATAAAAAATGATCTTAATTTATTAGAACTAAATGAAAATATGACTCTAAATAAGACGTAATGGAGAAAAAAGACTCATGTAGCCGACCCCATGTAGTGGGATTAAAGCTTTGTTGTTGGTTCTTGTTGTTGTTGTTGTGTTTTTGAATTTTGCAAGAAAAGAAAGTTTCAAGCATCAAGAACTTATATAAACATCAAAAAGCTGCAGAGTGTGGTATGAAGTCGTCTTTGTAACTCTCTAGGTTTTAGGTATGCATTTGCTCGCTTTCAATGCAACAAACAAATAAAGTTAAGCAAGCAGGTCCACACAATTATGTTATTTTGAAGAAATCTGATTGTCCAAAAGCTTGCATGCCCTCTTGGTTAAGTTCTACGTGTCAAGTTTTATGTGTCACCTGTGGAAGACCATATACAAATTTAATGTAGATTTGGTGAGTGGCCAATACAAGCATCCAAATATTTTCCATTTGTATTATGAATTCAATTTCTTCTTCCTTCGTTTTTTTTATTCTTTAGAATAATAACCATGTTGCCAAAAGCAGGAAAATTTTTGACATCCTTATGGTTACATGTAAGCCAGAATTTCTTTAATATGAAAAAATTTTGAAAGAAAAGAAAATGCTTTTATCGTAGAAAATATTAAAACTAATTTTCTTGGTGGAATTTGATCCCCTGGCCTTCCATATAAAGGAAGGGGAAATTAGCGCTTCAACGCCTCTTGAATGGTTGTTCATTGAGATATATCACATTTGCCGATAAAATAAAGAAAAAAAAGAATATATATATATATATATATATATATATATATATATATATATATATATATATATATATATATATATATATATAGTCATGTTGCTTATTGAAATTAAATTCAAACAGGAAATTTTAAAGCAATATCTAACATAACTTAATAATGCCTCAGTTGATATATTTATTGAATCATGTAATTCCATATTTATTACATGCAAAGCACATCAAGATTGGAATTTAATCGTACAAAATGGTCTTTTCTTGTAAATCTAAAAAGCCCAATATTTGACAAAAATGAAGTGTCAGGAAATCTAAGAAAAAACAAATAAATAAACACCATTCACCACAATTATAAATATAGAAAATGGCAAACTTATTCAAATATAATAATTTGACATGCTTATTCTCAGAATTGATCTACTCAATATGGAAGCAATAATTTTAATGTCTGTTCTACAATGGTTTATTAGTGATTTGCGCAAAAATTTTTAGCGGTTTAAAAATGCCTAGATTTTCAAATAAGTTATTTTATCTGTCAAAGCTCAAAATTAAAACTAAAAGATCATACCCAAGTTTTGAGAGTGATTTCTTGATAAACCGGTCTTCTTGAATAGTTTGTCTGCTGACAACATCGAGATCATTGTCACCAATTCCAGCAAGGTCAACAAAGCTGATTCTGCTAGTCTTCGAACTGCTGAAGTAATTTGATGACAAACCCTGACATTAAATATCCAGTTAACGTAAATATAAGTCTAATGACAAGTAAATTGACAAATATTTTCTAAGGTTCCAGAAAAGACGAATTAAGTAAGCTACACTGATTTATTTATTTTGTAGGACTTATATCTTGTGATGTCAACTCTTACCGTTTATTTGAGTTAAAAAGAATTTCATATTCACCTGCTTTCACAATAATTTTTAATTACTTTATTATTGCAAAAAATAAAAGTAATATTACAAAGAATCATTTAATTATTTTAATTTATAATCGTTATTAAAAGGGAAAAAAGATCAAGCAGACATCCTTACTTTCTCACCCTTTTTTTAAAGTGAGCTTCAAAAATGAGAAATAGATTTCATCCATTTTCGAGCAACAAATACTTGAAATCTTTTTTAGAAATGAGATTCAATAACTTTGAAACACTTGCATTGAAACAATATGACCCTACGTGGCAATCAACGCTAAAAAGTAGTGATCAACTGGGAAGTTCTACATAACAACTAGAATGAAGGATGCTTAAGTTTAGTGATAGAATCTATTAAATAATTCTACAATAAGACTGAAATGAACCGAGCTCAAATAGCCCGAACGGGCCATGATTCAATGTAAGCATGTAACATTGCATTAAAATTAAGGCGGTTTTTGGTAGCATATTATTAAAAGGATTTAAGAAATAATTTCACTTAAATCCAGCCAAACATTAAAAATATAAAACTTAAATCTGAAGCTCCGTTAAGTCAATTTTTTCCGTGTTTCGTCACTTTCTTCCCGCGTTCCATCTCCATTCCGACATAAATCCATATTTAATAAATTTGAATACAAGTTGAATTTAATTGAATTGTTCCACCATCGACACGCTCTATTTCCATGGAAAATTTTATCTGATTTGATAAATCCTATTTAACATTAATCCAATTTACAGCCAAAAACAGGCTAAATGTAGTATTTCTATGGCCATTGAGGCTCCACATGATTAAGCCTGACAATAGAATAGGATGAAAAATTGAGTGATAATAAATTATGTTACCTTGCACCATGATTCAATGACACAGGTAAAAATTACATGAGATCGTGAACTCTTTGAGTTTAAATTTGTTGCACCAACTTTTCTATTAGAGAGACCCTACAAAAAATCATCAGAGAACAAAAAAGTAAGCCATTAAACGTATTAAGTTTAGAACCAGACCCAAAAAAATATGCACTAATAAAAAGCAGCGTAAGTCTGAACAGGCCAACATATCTTGGGAGAAAAAGCAATAGTTATGACAGAAAAAGGCCTTCAAAGCGGGATTAGTCAGATTAAAAAATATCAGTGAAAAAACAATAACAATGGAAGAATAGTTACATTATAAAAATCAACAAAGCTTAACGAAGGGATCAACAAAATCAGTTTGGCCCAATAACATTTACAGATGAATGAATGAATGAATTGTACAAACACCACTGATAAAAATCAAAACTGTTATTTCAGATTTATCGAATTATATAAAATATTGCTTATCAAAAAATTCGCTGGCTAGCAACATCTTAAATTGTTCCACGATGAAAGTGATTGCTTTTTATTACTATATATATTTATAGCTAGAAAGAAAGAGAGAGAGAGAGAGAGAGAGAGATTTAAAATGATTTTATATCATGCTGAATAAAGAGCATAAAAAGTGCATTAAGAACACTAAATGTAAACCCATAAAACAGCCTAGTCCTAAACATTTTGACAATAACTAACTCAAATCCATGTTTACGTTTATGATTGTAACAATCTGCATTAAAAACAAAGGACCGCACCGGTTTAATTGAACCGATTCCTCCTCAACTTAAATTTTGAATTTGTGCCCTCCTATCCCTTCTCTATTTTGGAATCGAGATTCTTCCTTGGGCTCAAACAAGAGAAAGGAGAGCAAGAAAATGGGTGGGAAGGCGATCGATCAAAAGCCGGCAATGATGGACAGCTCCTACAGCACATAGCATGCGAGCTGGAGCGAGTAAGAACTCACAATTTGATGACTTTGATGCCCTTGATAGCACAGAGAAGGTTTATAGAGAAAAGAATGAAGTAGAAAAAAGGAAAGAAGCATTAATACTTACTTTTTCTTCTTATTCTCCTACTTGCACCAACAGGATATTCTCCTCTTCATTCATTGAACAGTTAAGTACTCTTAAAAAATAATTTTTAGGCCATTTTGTGCTGCCATTTTGAGATGATTTAGGAATGCTTGGTAGCTTGGTGAGGAGATGATTTTTGAACCAAATTACTTAACCTAGTTTAATTCACCCCTTTCTTTAATGATAGAGTTACAAATTTTCATATATAAGAAGTACAAGTCTAACTATAAGGACAACAACAACAACAACAAAGCTTTAATCCCACTACGTGGGGTCGGCTACATGAATCCTTTTTCTCCATTGCGTCCTATTTAGTGTCATATTTTCATTTAGTTCTAATAAATTAAGATCATTTTTAATACAATAAGCCCAAGTCTTCCTAGGTCTACCTCTGCCTTTCTTAACACAAGTCGAATCTAAAACAT
>NEWO01000717.1:219472-243224 GCA_003013225.1 Phalaenopsis aphrodite
CTCCTTCGGTTTGAACACAAGTAACAGCTCTAGTATACATATCTTTAATGACTTGAATATAAGTCATATCAACACCTTTCTTCTCGAGAACTCTCCAAAGGATATCTCTTGGAACCTTATCGTAAGATTTTTCTAAATCAATAAAAATCAAATGTAGATTCTCCTTATTATCTCTAAACTTCTCCATCAAACCTCTCAATAAATGTATAGCTTTCATAGTAGACCTGCCCGAAATAAATCCAAAATGATTATGAGAATTTTTTGTGAAGCGTCTTAACCTATGCGTCTCAATAAATGTTAGTCCCAGAAGAAAAAAAAACATTAATATTTTTATGAGTATATTTCTTAATTGCAATGCTTTCAATCAAGGATGGAGGTAAATTATTCTGGTTAAAATGAAGATCTGATTGTCTATTCATATTCTTCTTGATAAAAGATTTGATAGTGAACTTGATGTATTGAGTTAATGGGATTTATTTTTATAAAACCTGAAAGATGTTTAGTGAACGTGTATGGAGGATTCATAAAGCCATGGTTGATGAAAATTGATATATAAAGTAGTAATAATTAATTGACATTTAGAAATAATTATGAAAATATATATTAGGAAAACCTTTGAAGTTATTCATTTTTCATGGAATATACTTAAATTGTTTATTTTGGTAGTTAAATCTCTGTTACGCGGCATATTGAATATGTGAATATATTATATTATTTTGAATCTACGATTGAAGAGGATCGATTATTGCAGTAAGAATATTTATGGGTGATTGAATAACTGATTGCTTGTTGTCTTCGTTAGTATGTTACTCTTTACTAACTGAAGGATATATGTACTCTTCTTTATTAGAGATATATTCCATGCTTGTTATTGATATATTTTCTTGTTTATATAAAATTTGTTCTATTTATTATTAGTCTCAATTATGACCATATTGATATGATGTAATATTCTTATCTTGTTGGTTGGTGCACAAAATCCTAAAATGCTCTTGTATATCATTTTAATCGTTGAAAAAAACTACTGTTTAATCAAATCAAAAATTTTATCGATATATAACACATGTTGAACAGAATAATGATAAACTCTTCATTATAATGTGTTTAATATTATTAAAAGAAAAGAAGCATACTTCTATGCATTATTTATTCATTTGAGGCAGAATACTTTTTGATGTTGGCTAGCCAAATCAACGAGTCCACTAATGACTACCTTTTTGAGAGAAATCATTGAATTTTTATGGGAATGATGCTACCTTCTTAATTTTAGGTTGACATAATAAAACCACCTATAAATATACATATATAAAAAAATAATGATGAATGACTGATGAGTCCTTCATGGTTTTATACTTATTGTGTACAGGCAAGTGAAATTTTTCACATTCAACTGCAATTATTCTTAGTTGTATATAAGTGCTTATGAATTAGATTGCATAACAAGAACCATTAAATAATTACATTATTTCAAAATTTATTTGTATAAATATTATTTATAATTATTGTAATATTATATTCATTATTAATCCTACTTTTAATAATTCATAACTATGCCCTATGCCTTGCCTTTTTAACATTATTCAATGTGATTTAACCTGCTTAGTTTATTTCTTATTAAATTCACACCTATTAATTTGTAAATTTTAGGTATGCATTATCTAAAAAGATAGTTTTTAAACTCATGCTTCCAATTAATTAAAAAAGAAAATTATAATTAGAATTTATTTGGTTATTACTAGTTTTTATATTTTAATAAGTTAATATGTAGTTAAATGTCTTTTATAATTTGATAACTAAACTATTAATCATATTGGATTTAGATACATTGATGATCTTATCAGTGGACTAAGAATATTGAACCATGTGTTTTTAATTCTTAGAATAATTTCTTAACTTTCAACTTGCACCTTTTTGCTATATTCCAATGGCTTCCTTCAAGGCCTATGGGGTAGAGTGTGACAATATTGTTTCTAAAGCATGCATAGCTCAATTTAAGAACCAACTTCAAGAACTATAAAACATCAATTCGACCCACTAACATAATTTAAATATGGAGAACTAAATCATGCTCGGGTAAAAAAAAATTACATCAGGATATCCCTAACTAAAAATTGTTCAAGATGGACTGTGAAGCCCTTGGTCCAACATTCATATGAATGTAATACATTAGTAATTTGTATTGCCTTCATTTCAAATTTAGATCTAAGCACATTTTAAGGCCCATTCAGACAAAAAATTTCAGTAAGAACCTTAAACCAATATCTTCGCTTGGAATAAGTTAGGATATGCACTTATATTTTTAAATATAATTACAAATGATTTTTAAAAAATTAGTTTATTATGCTCCAGGCATAAAAGAATACAAGAAATATTAATAATTTGCTATGCATAAATAAAACAATAACAACAACAAAGCCTTAATCCCACTACGTGGGGTCAACTACATGAATCCTTTTTCTCCATTGCGACCTATTTAGTGTCATATTTTCATTTAGTTATAATAAGTTAAGATCATTTTTTTATACAATAAGCCCAAGTCTTCCTAGGTCTACCTCTACCTTTCTTAACATAAGTCGAATCTAAAACATCTACTCTCCTAATCGAATCCTCAGATGGTCAACGCTTAATGTGACAAAACCATCTAAGACGACTTTTTCTAATTTTGTCCTTAACAAGAGCTACACCAACCCTACCACGGATATATTCATTTCCCAATTTATCTCTGAATGTAAAACCACTCATCCACCTAATCATTCTCATCTCGGCAACACCTAACCTATGTTCAATTACCCTCTCCCATAATTTTAAAGTATAACACATCGACTTAATTCCTCTATAATTTGCACACTCTTGTGCATCACCGTTATTCTTAAAAATGGGGACCAAAATACTCTTCCTACACTCTTGCTATGCATAAATATTTTACAAAAATATTTTACGTATATTATATGAGAAGTTTAACATCTTAAAAAATATGACATATAAAGCAAATAAGAAATTCATGATTTGATTGGTCTCCTTTACCTTCAAATTCTTTATGCAACAATATGGCACCTTATAGTTGTTGGTTCCAAAGCACCCACAAAATATTAATGAATGTCTCAATAGAAGCGTCTTTTAAATAATGAACTTCTAGTGAGATATATCTCACATAATTGAACTATAAATCTATCACTTGTTTCCTATGTGCACTTAAGCTGGATGATTGTATATATGTGTCTATAAGTAGAGATATTTGAATAAACTCATTGTCACATATTATAATAGCCAATTCTACCATATTTAAATCAACATATATCAACCTAATTTAAATCTAATAAAACTGGCTTGTATGTTTTACTATTCATAATAGATCAAGAAATTTAGTTTTATGATCGGTATATTAGTGGATATATCCATGAATTCTTTTGAGAAAATTCAAGTATAATTTATTGAATTATGATATATTGAAATCGATTTTTAGTGCTTTTCATTAAATTTTTTATATTTATTTTATATCTGACTTACAAATCATCTTCATCAATTATAGAATATGTTTTGTATATTTCAATCAACTTGTATGATCATTGTAGATACAAATATAAGATGTTTGCTCTAACTTGTCATCCTTAAGGAATTAGCATGTTTTCATCAAAAAGAATTTTATAAGTTCATTGGTATTTAATTTGTAAAACGTTTTTATCAATAAATTTTAGAATAAATTTACTATTCATTAACAATTTTATTACAAGTTCTCAAATTCTTTATTTTTTATATGTGAGAATATAAAAATAATGTGCGGTCAAACAAATAATTTATTAATTGTAATTATAATATTATATTATTTTTTATATAATTTAAAAAAATTATTAATATATTTACATAAACCATTCTTTTCATAGGCTGTAAGCCTTTAGCAAGAAACAAAGAGAATGAAAGGGAAAGGAGAGAAGCCTGATATTTGGAGGTCAAAGAGTTAATTTTGTCCAACGAGCAGGTTAAAAATGTAATCTGACTTAAGATGAGTTATCATTATCCCACTTTGAATTCTATAATTGTGAATCTAAAAATTTGCCTTTATGCCTAATTTATTTGTTATGTTTACAAGATTTTGGTTTCGAAATAATTCAAGCACAATCCACTGAATTACAATATGTTCAAATTCATTTAAATATATTCAATTATGTTTTTTGGATTTTATATTTGATTTATAATCTATTTTCGTCATATTGTGGAGCATTCATAATCTATTTTAAAATTAATTTTAAAACAACAACATCATAATTACAAAAATAGGAGTTTTCTTTTTTCTTGACTCCTTCATAGGATTAACATGTCATGTAAATGCAATTTTTTAGAAATAATTTAGTGTCGGTTTTGCAAACTATTTTCATTGGTGTGCTCAGGCATAATATAATAATTATTGATACTTATTTTATAATTTTAAAGCCATAAATTTTGAACTTGATAGAATATGTATAGAACTTATATTAAAAATGTAGTAATATGATATCATACAATTATTTTATATAACTAAATAAAAGCTTTTATATAATTACTTAAACACTTCCTTCAACATGCTTGGTCGTGCATTTTAGAAAGAGATAGATTGAGAGAAACAAACTAATTGTTTGTAGGTCTTAAGGTTAATTTCCTTCAACATTCAGTGAATATAGCATTTTATTTGATTGAATTTTATACAAACCAAGATCTACAAAGACTTATAAAGTTGTCACAGAACTTATGATGTTGTAAAGTGAATTATTTTGATGATAATGACAAGTATTTTAGTTTCTAACTGAAAATTTTATATTGTGTTGTATTTTATACATTTTGTTAAGTATATAGGCGCCAATTAAAAAAAAACAATAAAATAATGAATCCTTAAAATTATTTTATGAATCTTTCATATTTAAGATTTTATGATTTATGATTAATAAACTATGTATAAAAAAATTTCATACAAAACCTACCATTGTATCGTACATATAAGTTTAATAAATTTGGAAAAAAAAGTTAAATATTATTCATAACTTTAAAAACACTAATATTTCTTTGCTTATATATCTAAAATGTATATACAAAGGGAAAAAATTTGAGAAAAATATAAGTTACCAATCAATTGTTTTTTGTTCGTATGTATTTGAGTGAACATAAAGATGCATGTGCATCAGTATGATTAACAAACTATGCATACTATATGCCTAAAAAATTATAAACAAGTTGTGAATAAAAAAAATAGAGGTAAAACTGGTGAAGAGAAATATAACCAAGTGAAAATCTAAGTAAATTGGAGATATATAAGACAAAAAAAAATAACTTAAACATATTCTAGAATAAAAACTAAATACTATCTTTTCCCATATTAAGTTAATTCAAATATTATTTTAAAAGAAATATTTATATTATTATTTTTGAGATATAACTGCGACTGACACTAACATTTATATTGTTGTTATATTAATAACCATAATAATTAACATGTAAGAAATTGTATTAGTTAAATTTAGTTATAATTTATTATTCACATAAAAATATACTGACATACCTATTATTTTTTTTATGTATCAAGTACTAATAATTAATTTTGAGTAATAAATTGAACAGTTGTTGTTCACTGTACTTTACTTAAGTATGTTGCTTTCAAGGAAAAGTAAAGATCAAATTGATTGCAAGTTGTTAATCATGATTTTTTGTATGTCAATAATTGTGGACTTATACTTTAACAAATAGACTGAAATATACTTAATTGAGAAAGAATGTAACATGTTGAATATGTCCCTTTTTTCATAATACAATAATATGAATGAAAAAATATTGATGTTTCATCCTATCATTTATATGATGATAAAAAAAAATGGTTTTATATTTATAAACAATTAAAAGGAAAAATGTCTCTTAAATATATCTTGTGTAATCAATCAACTAATACAATCTCAATACGATGACCAACCTTGATATGACAGTTAGCATAGAGTGAAGCATGCAATTACTTTTATGACATCAAAGTAATAAATTCAGAGGAATTGATTCATAATATAAATAACAAAAATGATCAATAAATAAATAGTTGAGATCTAAGTAGCTTAACTTTATTATTCTTTCTTTCTCTCTTTCAATGCATTATAACATATGTGCATACCTAAGTGTGAATATTCAAAAGTTATGAATCCTTAGAATTAGGACGTGATAGATTGATGTTCTAGTCAAAGATGATAATTAAAAATAAAGTAGGAGCTATATTGTCATATTCCACAATGCAGTTAGATAATTTAATAGCATTGTTGATGGAGGAACCGTAGACCAGAATGTTTACTTTAAAAGTGGAGGATAAAGATAGGCATCTATATTTATTTTGAAATTGGTGCAGCCTCATTTCAAAGGAGTAATGGAGCCTCAAATTGCTATGCCCTGATTGTTGTGAATAACGGACTCTTTTATAGCATGTATTGATCAAAGAAATAGAAGATATGCCTTGTGGTGTCTACTTTTGATAGCGCGGATAAACATTGGTAGTTGGGCTAGCAAATAAAAAGATTTTGGGGTAGGATGAATTTCTGGATCGTGTGGGAGGCATTCTTTGAAATTTTTTAGATATTGGTATGTTCCACCATCAGCAAAGTAACACAAGTAGGAGATTTCTTGAGATTGATTAAAGTTTAAGGCTGAGTATACAACTTTTATTAGTGCACTGTAGTTGAGTTTACCACTCTTATTAGTGCACTAGAGATAAATAGCACTTTCAAGGAAAAGTTATATTATTTTTTTGAGATAATTTGAGGCATTCAATGGTTCCATTTTGCATCAAAAATACACTTGATTGAGAGGTGAGGTTAATATAGAATAATTTAATGGCAACCCGATAATATTATGATGTTTGTTAGAGAAAATTGGAGTTCTACAAGAGCGCTAACGGGATGATCTAAGAGTTTTTCTATAGTTTCTAAGAATAAAATTTTATTTGATTTTGTAATAGTTCTCCTTTTTTGTTAAAAAAAAAAAGAGTATCATGGTCAATGTATTTATTACTGTACTATAGGTGTAATTAGTCAAGCCAAGGGATAACACCATCCATAGAAGCATTTGAGGGAAGATTAGATGTTACAATGGATCAAATTATGATAATCAATGAATGGTAGTCACATGCACACAATAAGAATTCTCAGTAATGAGTCATTGAGTGAAGGTAGTGAGAGTATATTTATTATTGTACTATAGGTGTGATCAGTAAAGCCATGGGATAAAACCATCCATAGAGAACATTTGAGGGAATATTAGATGTTACAATGGATCAAAATATGTTGAGCAATGAATCGTACTCACAAACTCACAGTAAGAGTTCTCAACAAGGGATCATTAAACAGAGATGGTTGAAGGTTCAACCGGAGCAAACAAGGGGTACGCAATGATAATTATAAAAATAATAATAATATTATCATACATTGTGTATATGTTATATACTAAATATGATAAAAAATTATCATGAGTCATTTTTAAAAAATTTTAGTGAATTTAGACATCAGATTCAATAAAATCATTAGCATAAAAATTCTAAAAATTTTGGTTAGCTTTCTAAAACATAAAATAACTTAAAATTTGGAGAAAAAAAGAAATTAGATCAAAATACTCAGAGGTGATCACCATATCCAAAAAAAATCAAAGTAGTTTTCATACAAAACCAACTCACCCCATCATGGGTTGTGTCATAAATAACACAAAAGTTTAATGTGGTGTTATGAAGAAAAAGCAAAACATAGTATTCTGTCCTAGGTGCCCAAATAACATGAACTAAAGCAATCAAACATAACTAAAAAGAAGTATTTATGCCTCATTGAATAAAATTTATACCTTAAAATAAAATCAATCACAGTACAAGGAATGAAACTTCTGAAATTAAATATGGCCAAAATGAAGTTATGTTGTAGAAAAGTTACAACAATGTAGTAATAATTTGTTCCCAACACAAAAGAAGTGTTTATAATTGTTAACTTTAAAAGAAAAGAAGTAAATAATAGAAAATTTGTATTGTCTAGGCTTCAAAAACCCAAAAAATTTAGTGAGGTTTGTTAGTAGAATTATTCAAAATATTAAATATGAGGGAGAAAATTAAAAAACACAAGATCACTAATTATTGTCAATATTACAAGAAAATAGGTTTATATATCGTTCCAAATTCGGGGGGAAGATTATTCTCTCCACAAAGATAAGAGTACTTAAGATTGAGATAAAGGAAGAGAGAGTAAAAAATGGAGGAGAATAAGTCTAGGCTTGTATTATTCTTTTTTGTCATAGAGCTCGTGATGCCCCTTTATGCATGTCGTCTCTCATTTATAAACAATAGGGTATGATTAAATAAATGAAAAGAATATTATAATAGAAGTACATGATGACATTTGATACCAAGGCATATCTTATGATGCATGTGAAGCTGTAATGCCTCGTGTGACATAAATGATCCTATAATATCATTAACCATTGATTGATAGGAAAAATCAATGAGTCAATAGCGTGTCAAACTTAGAGGCCAAAATAGATATGGATAGAACCAAAGCTGGTCATTGGGCAATTTCATATTCCTATTTTTGGGCAACTTTGCAAGAAGGTAGTGTTTGATTGGCCTATGTTGAGTAGTCACAAATAAGGTCTAAGCTATTCATTTGGTGAATTTTGATCTTTTCATTGGTGAATTTTTGGGTCATTTCAGAAGGTTAAGTGTTAACATAGACTCAAAGTAAGTCGATGCCAACTTCTTAGCCTGTGCCACTTAGGTGGCAAACGGGCACCTGAGGGGATCTGATCAAAATCAACCCATTTACTGGCTATATGAGTTAGTGGGTTTAAGTCAACCTACCACGAATGACCCATGGATTTACTTCTCTAATTGGCAGATTGGCCTTGACCTAAACATTTTTTGTGTGCACAAAACTAAAAATAAATAATTTGAAATACAAAAAAAGGCCTTGTGAGCCCTCCATTTGCAAGCAAATCTATCACTTTGTATCAACCATAGAAGCAACATATCATTAAATCTTAAATTCATTCACGATTTTCTATTAAAATGTATTTAAAGCAAAATTTTTGGTGTTAATGCTTTTAAATGGAAGAAGATAAATACCAATGTGGGAACTATTAAAGTAATCAATCAGCTTATTATCTCTATTACAAGTTAGAGTTTCAATAAAAGTTTAAAAATTCACGTGGATGCACAACAAATGGATATATATATATATATATATATATATATATATATATATATATATATATATATAAAGATGGACGACAACATGTGCCGCATATGTGCTAGTTCGACCCAGATGGATTCGAACCTAGGACAGAGAGGACTTATGCCGAACAAGGAAATAGGTCTTTTTTGCAAATATCCTTATATGAATAAATCTACAATGATTGTAGACTTGAGAACAAGGAAATAGGTCTGAGTTTATTCTAAAAAAAAATTGTTCAAGATATTTGAAGAATGTGTTTTGAGGTTGTACGTTCTAGTAATGATTAGCTAGGCAAAAGAAAACAAACTTTGTTAAATGCAATTGGTAAATTACAATGTTCATCCTAAAAATTGAACAAATATAATTTAATGTTATGAATACCTTAACCAATAGTTGAGTAACATCATCAATGGTGCTAACATACTCTTCACTCAAACTTTCAACCTGAAAAGAGTGTTTGGCCTCATCCCTTGTCTGCTCAGAACAACGATCAAATTATATAACAAATCATAATTGAGAATAAACAAATTAAGAGAAAAAATATCAGCATGGCCATGTCAAATGAAATAACAAATTTACCAGCAGATTCCGATGAGTTGGATCAAGAAGATCATTTATCTGCTCATTATATATCTACAAAAAAACAAAATGTTTGAAAGACCCAAAAGAAATAAAAATAAACAAAAAAATGAGAGAAGTTCATTTAGCTAACTTGGTAATCGTATAAGAAGAACAAACCTCAAGAAAAGAACACCGACATTGATAATTTGTTTGTACTCCTGCAGAATTTTCTCCCTTCTGTTTAAATAACAGAGATACTTAAACGAATATAGTTCAAGTGTATAATAACTTTTCAAAACTTCATATATACCCTTTGAAAAAAAAGAGAAGACTAACTGCAAAATATTTTATAGGGTTTTATGAGAAGGAGAAATGTTTGCATATGTACTTTGACTCAACCAAGGCATTAATTTGAAAAAGACAGGAAAAATGAAGATGAAAAAAATATAAGTTACTTTGTTAATCTCTGAGAATAGCATTTGGAAGATGCGAGGCACAATGCCTTGGGAGCTATTGATGCATGAACCATCAACCATTGCACCGGGTGGGCCCCACATGGTGTATGTCTTTCCAGCTCCTGACTGATCATAATTCAAAGGATTATATTTCGTTAGCTAATACTTTAGCAGGAAATCCCACATAATGCATAAGATAAAGAGAAAGGGTATCATAAACTTCACATGCCAAGAGAATGCATACTTGTCCATAAGAGACTACCGAATTGTTGAAACCAGCCAAGGAATTTTTCACCAGAGGTACTCCAATTAAATTGAAGACGTCCACCTGAGAGCATTAGACGATTATCATGGTAGGAACTTCCCAAAATAGATTGACATAAACGATACAGGAGATTTCTACCTGAGAAGACCCCGAATCAAGAATAGAATCAAAAGAGTATGTTTGATCCCCTATTGACAAAGTATCAGAGGTAATTCTTTGAAAAATTCGAGAACCTCCTTTCAATTGATCTGGCTTTATTCTCACAATAACCTGCACCAATGGAAATAAGAAAACCAAGGATCCAATAAAAATTGAAATGAAAATGTTCAATGATTCAAATTACCACAATGGAAATTGAGTCAAGTCAGTACTCCTCCATCACAATCACAATAAGTGAAAAAGGGAAACCAAAAAATCTTGACATGGAATCACCTTAAAGTTCTCCAAAAAGGGAAACTTTGAAAGATCTATTTGAAGATGACCCATTGAAAGGATTATATATTCTCAAGAGAATACTAAAACCAAATTGTCTTTCAATGGCATCAAAAATATCACTAAAATTTACCATCTATAATGAAACAAACATTTTCATGCATACATATTGATATCATATAAATATTAGTGTATTATATAAATAAATATGAAGATTTAGATATTAGATATACTAATATATATAAATTTAGTGATATGTAAGCGAAATTCCCAAATTATTAACTTTCTCATTCAGCAAAGCTTAGAACAAGAGAGAAGACGGGTAGATTTTCCTTTCTTTTATATTTAAACCGTCTTTCAAGCTATTTTGTCAAATCTTGGTATAAATCCGGAAGAGGGACGGAAATAATAAAAATATATAGAGAGAATTACTAGAAAAGCTAGAATTCACAACATATTATGGGACCTTGACTGAATCATCAGTGGGCGGTACGGATCCATCGTTTGAACCATGAAAAGCAGGGTTTTCCCCAACGATAGGAGCTACTCGCTGCTTCTTCTTAGAAACCAAAGTTGTAGATGAACGATCGATGTGTACGTTCGGATGGCTCGGCGGTATGTTTTCCCGGCCGGATCTGGGACTCGCAAGAACGGAGCTTGTTTTTCTGCCGCTACTAGAGAGGGATCGGGGAGCAAGGGGAGACGCCGCTCTGCAGGAAGGAGCTAGGGTTTGCAGGGGTTCCATGGACGAATGAGCCAAATAGAGCGAAGCTCAGCAGTGAGCAGTAGAGCGAAAGTGGGAGAGCAGAGAGAGGGGGGGAGAGAAATGCAAGTAGAGATCTGAGAGGAAAGCAGAGAGAAGCGCTCCATTTCAAATCATAGGGGGCGGCACATGTAATGGTGTTCCGCCGGAACCACTTATTACGAAAGAAACGCTTGCTAAAAACTATTAGACGATGCAAACACTACGGCTGCCAACTAGGGCTCTTTGTTCGTGAACGGCTCGTATTCGACTCGTTAAGAAACTCGTGTTAAGCTCGTTAATTTCATTTGATAAGTTAACGAGCCGAACACAAATTAAGATGTGTTCATTCGTGTTTGGCTCGTTTTGGCTTGAAATACTACTCATCAAGTTTATATATTAAGTAGTATTTTAAGAAAATCTAATTGACTACAAGACTACAAAGATTTATAACCAATTAAAATATTAATTAAGAAAATAAAAAAAAATTTATTAAATTAGATTCAAATGTTGTTTTAATATAAATAATAATTTTTAAATCTTGCTCAAACTCTTATTGTCTTATGACTACATGATTAGGGTTGTTAAAATGACTCTTTGTTCGTGAACAGCTCGTGTTCGCCTCGTTAAACAAACGAGCCGAACACGAACACACTTTTTGAGCTCGAAATATAAACGAGCCGAACACGAGCTGAGCATGGCTCGCTCGTGTTAGGCTCGTTTACACCCCTACTGCCAACCTTCTCTTAAAATAGTCCGTAGGTCGTAGATGGTGCTTAATTTATTAATTTCTCAATACCCTCATAATAACTTATAAATAACATCAAAATAGAACCTCAGAAGTTATTGAAAGTTTGTTGGGTTATATGTTATTGAAATTAATACTTTAATAATCTCTTAATAACCCCCTAATAACCACAAAGCGGAGGTAATTGAAAGGTCCGATTGTCCGTATGCAAATATTTCTCATTTCGTTGTTTTTATTTTCTTATTTCAGTTTTACAGCGAAAAGAAAAAGAATAAAGAATTGCTACAAACTGTTGAGTGAGACGTTGTTTTCGTGGTCACATTTGTCTTTTTTTTTCTGGTTTATTAATTTTATTTATTTATTTTCTGAAATAAAATAAGTTATGCATTTATTATTTTAAGTTTCAAAATTTTAGGAAAATGGTTTCCATTTCATTCAATATTTCTTAATAAAAATAATTAAGTTAATCTTATGCCAAAATATATATTTACTTAGACATTCTTAACATATATTTGCAGCATTGAACTTTAGTGTTAATTAGAGGATGAGCTCAATAAATTATGAGATGTTCATATCACACCAACCTTAAATTATACGACCAAAAAAAAATCAAAATTCAAAAATCGCTAACATTTTCTCCTCTTTCTTAATATATATTGCGACGTATTTGTAGGCTATTTTAATTTTTTGACTATTTTATAAATGATTTGCTAAGAAAATAAAAAGAGAATACTATGAAAATCTACAAGTTAAGAAATTTAACATGCAACCATTAAATAATTTGTATGCATATATTATAAACTTGATTTTTAAAAAAATTATCAATTCAAAGAGTAGTAAATATTTTTGAATGTATAGACTTTTCTTATGAAATGGATACATGTTAATAAAAATAAGTTCTATGTAGTCAATTGATATTCAATTATGCAATATTTTTAACACAGTACTACAGAAATTGGTAGCTATTTTATCATTTTTTTCAAAAATTTTGGAGCAATGAATTCAAGATATAAAAAGATTTATAACAATTTTTCACCTATATAATTATTAAAATACCTTTAATTAACTATTCTTAAAAATAGGTTAATTACTCTTCCCATAATCCTTATTAAAAAACATAAAATGATAACACCTTGATTTTGCAAAGTATCAGTTTAGGGTCGGTTTGGGATAGCTGCAGCTTATTCAAATAAGTTGTTGATCTGCAGCTTATCATGGTAAGTTGGTGGCTCGACCCGCAATTACGTAATTATTTTAAGTTCTGAATGATGTCCTAAATTTTGACCCTATTTATATTAAGCGTCTAGTGTGCAAAATAAATTTGTGATGAAAGTGATTAATGATCTTGCACACTAGAGGTACTATGCAAATATACATATCGTTTCAAGTAATATAGAGTTTTCTTTAAAAATTTCATTTTGAACCCATAGGAAATAAGGAAATTACTATGGTAACTTAGAAATATTTTTACTTAAACTGTAAACTAATTTTGAAAAAAAATAATATCGAACTGTTTGTAAAAAAAATGTAACTAAAATTGCTACGTGTAATTAAAACCAAAAGTAAATGCGAAGTTTTTGAATTAAAAGATTATATAAGGAAATGCAATTATAATAGAAATTTTTTCCTCTTACAAAGAGATTGTAATCAGTGTAGGAATTAAATACTTAAGGATGAAAAAAAGGTATTGTGACAAATAGAAGCATACATATTCTTTACCCTCTTCTGAGTGCATAAAGAACATTGGATAATCTTAATTAAGTTTCCGATTGTATGGTAGTGCTAAGTAGATTTTAGTCTCTCACTTTCAGATTACCCACTATGTCTTCTCTACATGACTTACTAGGGACTCCGGTTCTCAATTAAGACCAAATTAATAATGGTTCTAGCCCGTTAGCCTAGAATTATTAATTCTACGCACATCAAATCTTATATCACTATCGATTTACATGGATCTAGCATCCCCTTTCTTCAAAGTGAAGTGTGACACTCACTAGTTAATGAAATCATAGCCCTCCCGGGTCATTATGTTTCACAACAAATTTTAACATCACAAAATGGACAGTTTGCAAAAGAAATTAAGAACCGGTGAAATTACCATCACAATTTGTTAGAATAAAAAAAACCTTCAAAAGATTCTAATCTCGCACATGATCACTTCTTATTACTTAAATCATTACTAAAATTATTTTAATATAATGTGGTATGTGGAGTTAATGTTTCACACTAATACTAAATATAATTATCTAGCATTAACTCCACATACCACAGATTATATTATAATAATTTTGAAAATATAAAGTTCATTGAGGACAAACAAAATTTTAGTTTTAAAAAAAAATTTCTCCCTCCCCGAAACATGAATTTTTAAAGTGTAAAACATTAAAGTGCATAGCAATTATGAAGAGAAAAGTTTAACAAAATCAATTTTAATAGGGTACTAAAGCAGAACTAGTGCAAGTAGTAAACGCAGGTGTTGAGTAGTAGTACATATAAAATAAACATGTATAGCATAGAAAGTGCAAAATGAAATATTACTCTAACACATAGGCAATATAAACTAAAGTAGAGCAAAATTAACATTAATGCATTAAAACAGAAAGTACTACTACATCAATCTTACATAAAGACACACAAGAAGTGACTAAATAGAGAAAATTGTTGACCTGTTTTTTGATAGGGTCATCTTTTCCTTAGAAGCTTAGGGTCTGTTTGGCGCAGCTGCAGATTGTCAGCTTTTCAGCTGCAGCTGCGCTGCTCCAGGAAGCAGCTGTGGAGAAGCAGCTGCGGGGAAGCTGACTGTCTGTTTGGTGCGGCTGCGTGAAAAATGCTGTGAGCCAGCTGTTTCATGTAGAAATGACAAAACTGCCCCTGATTGTTAAAACTGTTTTAAATTTTTGATATATTTGTATAAATATGCTTTTAATTTACATAAAATTTATGAAAAAATTAATTCTTAAATAATTAGATAAATTATATTATTTTTAAAATTCGTTTTAATAGAAATTTTTTAAAAAATATTTGTAATTTTGAGAACATATAAGCTTAAAATTTNCTCTTCCCATAATCCTTATTAAAAAACATAAAATGATAACACCTTGATTTTGCAAATTATCAGTTTAGGGTCGGTTTGGGATAGCTGCAGCTTATCCAAATAAGTTATTGATCTGCACCTTATCTTGGTAAGTTGGTGACCCGACCCGCAATTACGTAATTATTTTAAGTTCTGAATGATGTCCTAAATTTTGACCCAATTTATATTAAGCGCCTACTGAGCAAAGTAAATTTGTGATGAAAGTGATTAATGATCTTGCACACTAGAGGTACTATGCAAGTATACATATCGTTTCAAGTAATATAGAGTTTTTTTAAAAAACTTCATTTTGAAACCATAAGAAATAAGAAAATTACTATGGTAACTTAGAAATATTTTTACTTAAACTGTAAACTAATTTTGAAGGAAAATAATATCGAATTGTTTGTAAAAAAAATGTAACTAAAATTGCAACGTCTAATTAAAACCAAAAGTAAATGCAAAGTTTCTGAATTAAAAGATTATATAAAGAAATGCAATTATAATAGAAAAATTTTCCTCTTACAAAGAGATTGTAATCAGTGTAGGAATTAAATACGTAAGGATGAAAAAAAGGTATTATGACAAATATGAGCATACATATTCTTTACCCTCTCCTGAGTGCATAAAGAACATTGGATAATCTTAATTAAGTTTCTGATTGTATGGTAGTGCTAAGTAGATTTTAGTCTCTTACTTTCAGATTACCCACTATGTCTTCTCTACGTGACTTACTAGGGACTCTGGTTCTCAATTAAGACCAAATTAATAAAAGTTCTAGCCTGTCAGCCTAAAATTATTAATTCTACGCACATGAAATCTTATATCACTATCGATTTACATGGATCTGACATCCCCTTTCTTCAGAGTGAAGTGTGACACTCACTAGTTAATGAAATCATAGCCCTCCCGGGTCATTATGTTTCACAACAAACTTTAACATCACAAAATGGACAATTTGAAAAATAAATTAAGAACCGGTGAAATTACCATCACAATTTGTTAGAATAAAAGAAATCTTCAAAACATTCTAATCCCGCACATGATCACTTCTTATTACTTAAATCATTACTAAAATTATTTTAATATAATATGTGGTATGTGGAATTAATGTTTCACACTAATAATTATCTAGCATTAACTCCACATACCACAGGTTATATTATAATAATTTTGAAAATATAAAGTTCATTGAGGACAAACAAAATTTTAGTTTTTAAAAAAAATTTCTCCCTCACCCAAACATGAATTTTTAAAGTGTAAAACATTAAAGTGCATAGCAATTATGAAGAGAAAAGTTTAACAAAATCAATTTTAATAGGGTAATAAAGCAGAACTAGTGCAAGTAGTAAACGCAGGTGCTGAGTAGTAGTACATATAAAATCAACATGTATAGCATAGAAAGTGCAATATGAAATATTACTCTAACACACATGCAATATAAACTAAAATAGAGCAAAAGTAACATTAATGCATTAAAACAGAAAGTACTACTACATCAATCCTACATAAAGACATACAAGAAGTGACTAAATAGAGAAAATTGTAAAACTCCGATCTTCATGTACTTTTCGGTCTGGTCAGTTGAAAAGTTAAAACTTGTTGAGAGACATATGTTCCTAAATGAGATATGATTTCTACAACATAGGAGAATCACATTTGATTTCATGGGAGAGTATGTCATCCATGGGATTGGGTGTAAATAAATAGGGAAATATACTTTTGTTGGATGCAAAATTGAAGATTTTAAGATGACATATTAAAACACCCAATTTGGTTCAGTTGATTGGAAACTAATGCGAGATTGTTAGCCCTCAGGGAGAAGTAGTTGGAGCTCTTAAGTGGCAGTCGGTACCCTCCCAGCCTAACCACGGAATTAGGGATCAAACTCTGGATTAGTCAATATTCTTTATAGCACTAGGAAGAGGGTAAAGAATAAGATTACTCATATTTGGCACAAAACAGTTTTTAAATATATTTTCAAATGATTTCAATTTCTTCACAATTCATATACTCATTGTAAAGGGGAATGATGTTTTTTTAAATTTGACTCTACGTTATAACAAAAACTTTATTTAATTTTCACAATTTTACTTCTGAAAGTTTAGTATTTGGTTTAGTTTAATTTCTGTAGTCTTACATCTGCATTTTAATTAGCATTCACCTGAGTAGTTAATTTTCAAATTTCACATTTTATTTTTATTTTTGTTTTTATTATAAAATAATTTTCATAATTAACTTTAGGGATTTTCCAACTTCCCTGTGGGATTGATATCTAGGACTCCATTAGAGTTTTTTATTACATGAGCGATACGTATACTTGCGTTGATATTAAAATACATTTGGCAATTTTACAAAGAGTTTTAAAAGATAAATTATTTTCATAAAAAACTATTTTTGCTAAGATTATATTGCATATATATTATATATCTGTTTGCATTAAGTTTTTGGCATCGTTAAGAGGTGTCATCTTCATAAATATTTGTATATACAAATCTCTGCATCATGCAGCTTTTCAAAATTCGTCCAAATTCAATGAATATAATCATAACCGTTTCTAGCGCCTAAAAGTCGGCCTTTTAGAAATGTCCTGACGCCTAGGCGTCAAATCGCATTTTTGTCCTTTGGCTTCATTTGACCCAATTTTGGTCCATTTTTGCTTCTTTTCCTTATAAACTCCATTTCTTGTACCTTAAATCCAAAAAAAAACACAGCATATCTTTCATTAAAGTGCAATATCCTTAACAATAAGCATGAAATGCATAAATAAAAATAGGTGATTTTAAGGCGTGTCAATTCCCTCAAACTTAAACATTACTTGTCCTAATGGTAGTGGGTTTCACTTAAAGATTCTTATATTTTTGTCCCATCAATGTGATAGTGAAACTTTTAGAAAAGTTTTTAATAACTTAGATTAAAACTAAAATATAAGGATATCCAGTAATCAAGTTAGCTATTATGATTTTTTATTCATTTCAAAAATAAATGCATTTTGTATTTTGTATCACTAAAGATCTTTAGAAGAATTAAAAGAAAAGAATTATAAGAGAACTCTACTAGTAAAGATACTAATACTTTTAAATAAGTTTAGAAGTGAAAATAAGTTTTTTTTCCTTAAAAATAATTCAAGTGAAATTAATTTTTAATTATACATCTCTTCAAGCTTTTCCTCACATATTTTTTTCATTTTTGCTCTTCTTTTTCTTTTGATTTTGCTTTTCTTTTTCTTTTTAGGGTCATTTTCAATCATTTCTTGTCTTTTCTTTTTCATGTGAGGATTACTATATTTGGATACCTTTAATGATTTTGAACATCATTATTTTTTTTCCTAAAGTTAAAAACTTTTCACATTTCCTTACTTAAAAATATGTATTAGTGCAGTAAAGATTTTTCATAAAGTCTCTAATTCTTTTTAAAGTGTAGAACTATAATCTTTAGTGTTCTAAAAATATAATTTTTCCTACTATGAATAGTAAAAACATATTCTTATAATTTTATATTAAATATTTTAACTTTAGATTTACCCTTTATTATTAAAAACTTTTACTTTAATTTACTATAACATTTTTAAAATAAAAAAGTATAATTATCTAAAATTAACTCCACATATCATAAGTTATATTAAAATAATTTTGAAAATATAAATTTCATTAAGGACAAATAAATTTTAGTTTTTAAAAAGTTTTTCTCCCTCCCCCAAACTTGAATTTTTAAATAGTGTAAAACATTAAAGTGCATAGCAATTATGAAGAGAGAAAATTTTAACAAAATCAATTTTAATAGGGTACTAAAGCAGAACTAGTGCAATTAGTAAAAGCAGGTGCTGAGTAGTAGTACATATAAAATCAATAAATATAGCATAGAAAGTGCAAAATGAAATACTACTCTAACACACTGGCAATATAAACTAAAGTAGAGCAAAAGTAACATTAATGCGGCAAAATAGAAAGTGCTACTGCATCAATCCTACATAAAGACATAAGAAGTGACAAAATAGATAAATTTTTTTACCTCATTTTTTATAGGGTTATCTTTTCCTTGGAAGCTTATAATCTAGCCATAGGACTTTCCTACTGACTATTCTAGAAGTTCAATGATGGAGCACTCACACTATAGAAACTCTAACTAATTTTTTACTCTTTTTGAAATTTCACATGTGCGGTTTTGACTTCTAGCACTTAGAAGGACAGAACCAACATGAAAAAGCTCAAACTGAGTCTCTACATGAATGTGAAGCCTTAAGGGCACTCTCTTTAACCATGGGTGTCTCATGTTAGGTTTCACAAACACTTACACACACCTCAAAATCCTAAAATCACTTACACTTGACTCACCTCCTTACTCCTTTTGAAAGCTCATGTGGGTGGACCCATGCCCTTAGCCTTTGGCTAAAATGGTTAGGACCAACAGGTTGAGCATCCAAAATGAGTTCTGATTTGGTGTCTTATGTTTCCAAGATGGTTATTCATGACATGCATGAACAACACCCTGAAGGCTAAATCCATCTAGAATCCCAAATTCACCAAAAATTCCCAAAACTTTCAGAAATCAGAAATTTTCAAAAATCTCCAAAATCATACCAAACTTCACCCAAATCAATCCTAACCACCCATCGACCTCAATTGCACCCAAATCCACCAAAATTTCCAAATTAACAATAGAAGCCTAAAGGCCCCAAATCACTCCCAATTTTCACCAAATCCATCTCCAATACTCCCAACCTCAAGTTCAAACCCAATTTCCACACCTAAAATCCAAATTCAAGCCAATTCAAACCAATCCTAACATCAATTTTAACCAAAATCCCACAAAGCCCAAAATTCACCCATAATTCACCTCAAGCCAATCTCCGCTAAATTGAGCCCCATGAATCAAATTGGACTTCTCCATATTGTGTCCTAAACTTCATCATCATGAATTCAAGACCTCATAAGAATTCCACATGATTAATTTTTAAAACCATGAATATTAAATCAAAAGCCCGAATCAACCCTTTATACCAAAATTCAAAAGCCCATAATTTGAGCCCATTTTAAACTTAATTGAATCCCACTTGACAAATTTTCATCTCATCATCCTTTTAATTAAAACCATGTGCCATGGTCATGCATCATGCATCCAAGTTTCAAATCACCCATTTTGGGTCTCATGACCTTCTCCCACCAAAATTTGGAAAAAGCATGCCTTTCTCATGAAAAACACCCCATGGCCCCATGCATGAAATGAAGCCACCCATGGAACCATCCATGAGCCTCATATGGCCCATGCACACCAAATATGGCAAAAGGAGGGGTTCTTTCTCCTCTCACCAAGCCTCTTATCCAAACCCTAATCCAACCAAATTCTCCTTCCCCATGATAAATCAATCACCCAAACGCTAGGGGGTTGACCCAACCACTCTTGCCACCTTGGGAAGGACATTAGCCTATATCCACAAGGTTAAACCAACCTAACCCAACCCATGACCCATTTTAGGGAAAATTGAAATCACCATGCTTGGACCAAATTGACTCCACATTTCCTCACACCTGGCCTTCCACCTCCTACGGTGTGGAGACTTCCCTTGACGGCCAGCCACCCTATCCACCAAAATTAGGACTCCCTGAGATGGCTCACCCTTATTGGCCCATAGCTCTCTTCTTCCTTCCATCTAATCTTTATCTTGGCCACCCTGGCCTGCCCTGCCTCACCTATAAAGCCACCACCTCCTCATGGCCAAATGCGACATACACACTAGCCTTGGCAAAGCATAGCCAAAATCACTCCAGACCTCCCCTCAGCCTTCCTAAGCACACTTTAACCATTTTCAGGACATCTCCCCCATTACCCGACATCTATTTTGAGCTCAAAATCCGGCATTTCACGACCATACCATAAACTTCCACCACACTTCCAATTGAGCTCTTCAAAAGCTTCCCCGGGACACACAAGAAAGTTCCCCCACCGAAATTAGTCCTTCACGAGCCCCCCAACCTAGTCCAAGACCAAACTCGAATAACCCCTTGATCAAAATCCTACAGAGACTTCACCTCAGCTCAAATTGATGCTTTGAGGAGGTTCGCCAGCTCACAATGATTGTTAAGAACAAATTCAATCAAGGCTACACCTCTTGGACAAAGTTATGGACCAAAACCCCAAAATCTGAGCTTAGTATGGGCTTTTGTGAAAGAAATGTTAACTTCATATGCAGGTAATCGTATAGATGTATTCATCTCGATTAGATGAACATATAGAAAAAAACCGCGGTCGATTTGATTAAGTATCGAGCGAGATCTAGAGGTTTTAGTGTGGACGACACTTGGTTTAAGTTTGATGGGGATGATAAATGGATGTTCATTTTCGCGTGTATTGGATGGACGGTCGAGGCAACGATGCATAAAGCGCGAGACACGTGGCAGCTAATGTAGATGGTGGTGGCACCGGAGAAACTTCTGCTTGCTTCCTCCTCTATTCAGGTTATCAAGATAAGTGACCAAGAGTTGGGGATCATCGGAGTGTGTCCCGAAATGTGCTTAAAGATCACATATTTATAGGTTGGAAAGGCAGTGGCAAGGCCTTTAACTACCGTTCGATTGGGTGGTGCACCAACGACAGAGAGGGATTGAACGGTTAATGGGCCACGGATCGCCGTCGATGAAGCAGTGTGATGGTTCATGGCATGTTCCATGGACGAAGGCTACGGATCACTAGCGTGTCAAGAGAAGTGGCCACACATAGTGCACTACAGTTTACCTGGGCATGGTCACACCCAAGCTTGGTGTGACCATGTCAGGAAACTTTTGGGTGTGGTCACACCTAGGCTAGACATGACTATGCCAAGGTACTTTTGGGCGTGACCACACCCAGGCTTAACGTGAACATGTCAGGCCAAAAAAAGGAGTTTATGTTTTTGACTAATTTTGCTACATCAGACCAAGGGATGATGTTCGTGCAAGACTTATGTGTCCAAAAATGAGGTCAACATGGCTCACAAGTCTTAAACACTTTTTTTTTGTTGAGCAGACGGACTAAACCATGCGGATAGATGGCATGGACCACATCTTTACTGATGTAGATTGGTTTAAGAGTGTATTTGAAATCGGCTCTATGTGATCATAGGTCAATCATAAATAGGATACAATTAAAAAACTAGTGTGGAAGGTGTGCATTTTTGCTTGATTTTTATTTCAATATTTTATCATTTTTATAAATTTTAGGACTTTATCACATTTTTTTATTAAAGTTAAACCCTTTAAACTTTAAATCTTGCTCGTAAATCATCAGATTTACATGATTGATTCTGAATGTCGTCAACTCTACTCTATTCACATAGGATTGGGTTTGTAAATTATATGAATTGAATTTCAAAAAGACTTTGAAGTTTAACTTTGAAGCTCAATTTTGAAAAAAAATCTCTCAAACCGAAATTTTCTATCAACATGATCATTTTTGGGAAATCTAAATATTTTTAATCATGTCAAATCTATCTCACTTATAGAGGATCGAGTTCGCGATTGAAAGATGATTGAACTTAAACCTTGTCAAAGTTATCTTACTTTAGAATATCAGGTTCATAGTATATGTCATTTGATTTATCCAAATAGATTTTGAAACTCAATTTTGACAGTCAACCGCTCCAATTGAAATCATTTATCAGCTTGGTCATCGTCAAGGAATTTTATTATTTGATTTGAACATTTTCGACTTTTGCCCTCTTACAAAGGGTCACGCTAAAAAATTGAGATAATTTGAATTTCTAATAGATTTTAAAATTTAACTTTGAAAGTGAATCCATCAAGTTAAAATAATATATCAACTCGGTCATCATTCAGAAAAGTTGTCCTCTTTAATAAAATGATTCATGGTTTTTATTGATGAAATACTCCCCATTTCTTATATAAAATGCATATTTAATAGTTAGTCAACCTCGTCAACTCCAGTTCTAATTGGGAGGAGGAACATATTAGTTAAATACGGCTTCAAACTCTTTGACTCCAAAACTAAATGGAGAAGTATCAGATTGATCGAGTGTAACTTATGACCCTACGCTATAGACAATGCGACCTAATGAAGAGCGTGCAGTGGACTTTTAAATTTGTATTTTAGATTTTTAAAATAATTTTGAACTTTAAATTAATTGGGTATTTTTAAAATTGCTTGCACACTTCTTGGAATATGAAAAATTGAGCTTAGCATATTTGTCAAAAAAAGATATTTTAATATTCAACTTATATTAAGCCCATGAAGTATTGTCAAATCGTACAATCGAGCATTGTTGAGAACTTTAGGGCAAA
>NEWO01000717.1:244974-273164 GCA_003013225.1 Phalaenopsis aphrodite
GAAAGAAATGTGAAGGAGAAACCATCACGAACCGCAAAACGCAAATCCTTCGTCGGATCCTCAAAGAAAGAAGAAAATAGCTTGTATTACCTTATCTGTCGGTCGAGGGACGACGAAAGAGGAGAAGGAGAAGGGGACTCGAGGGAAGCAGCGGGGAAACAGCGGGAATCACCGAGGGTAGGTAGAGGGAAAAGGGTAAAATTTAGGTCGAAAGCGGGAGAAGCCACAGATATCCCGCGTCCAGCTTTCGCCCCGCTGCCGCCGCCAAATTGCCCAAAGTCGCGAACCAAACGGACAGCTTTCGCGAGAAGTCACGGCGGATGCCCGCGCCGCACCTAAAAAGTGCTCCCAAACATAGCCTTAAGCTATAGGACTTTTCTTTTGCCTATCCTAGAAGCTTAGTAATGGAACACCCACACTATAGAAATTCTAACCAATTTTTTGCACTTTTTAAAATTTCACATGTATGGTTTTGACCTCTAGTACTTAGAAGGATGGAACCAAAATGAAAAAGCTCAAATTGAGTTTCTATAGGAATGTGAAGCCTTAGGGGCACCCTCTTTGATCATGGGTGGCTCATGTTAGGTTTCACACACACTTATACACACCCAAAAACCCTAAAATCACTTAAACTTGATTCACCTCCTTACTCCTTTTGGAAGCTCATGTGGGTGGATCCAAGCGCTTAGCCTTTAGCTAAAATGGTTAGCACCAACATGTTGAGCATCCAAAATGAGTTCTTATTTGGTGTCTTATGTTTCCAAGATGGATATTCATGACATGCATGATCAACACCCTAAAGCCTAAATCCATCTAAAATCCCAAATTTACACAAAAGTCCCAAAACTCTCAGAAAATTTCTAAATATCACAAAAATCATTCCAAACTTCACTCAAATCAATCATAACCACCCATTGACCTCAATTGCACTCAAATCCAGCACAACTGGCCAAAATTGCCAAATTAACCCTAGAAGCCTAAAGGCCCCAAATCACTCCCAATTTTCACCAAATCCATCTCCAATACTCCCATCCTCAAGTTCAAACCCAATATCCACACCTAAAGTCCAAATTTAAGCCAATCCTAAAATTAATTTCCACCAAAATCCCATAAAGTCCAAAAATTACCTCAAGCCAATTTTCGCTAAATTGAACCTCCATGAATCAAATTGAACTTCTCCATATTGTGTCCTAAACTTCATCACCATGAATTCAAGACCTCATAAGAATTCCACATGATTAATTTTTAAAACCATGAAAATTAAATCAAAAGCCCAAATCAGCCCCTCATACCAAAATTCAAAAGCTCATTCTAAACTTAATTGAATCCCACATGACAAATTTTCATCTCATCATCCTTTTAATTAAAACCATGTGCCATGATCATGCATCATGCCTCCATGCTTCAAATCATCCATTTTGGGTCTCATGACCTTCTCCCACAAAAATTTCAAAAAAATCCACATGCCTCTCTAATGAAAAACACCCCATGACCCCATGCATCAAATGAAGCCACCTATGGAACCATCCATGAGCCTCATATAGCCCATGCACACTAAATATGGCAAAAGGAGGGGTTTCTTTCTCCTCCCTCCAAGCCTCTTACCCAAACCCTAATCCAACCAAATTCTCCTTACCCATGCCAAATCAATCACCCAAAGGCCTAGAGGGTTGACCAAACCACTCTAGCCACCTTGGGAAGGACATTAACTCATATGCACAGGGTTAAAACATGGTTAAACCAACCTAACCCAACCCATGATCCATTTTGGGGAAAATTGAAATCACCATGCTTGGTCCAAATTGACTCCACATCTCCCCACACCTGACCTTCTACCTCCCACAGTGTGGAGGTGACTTCCCTTGGCGGCCAGCCACCCTAGCCACCAAAAAACACCAAGCCTGAGAGGTCACCCATAACCAAAACCCAAAATTATGACTCTCTGAGTTGGCTTACCACTATTGGCCCAAGGTCTCTTCTTCCTTCCACCTAAGCTTTATTTTGGCCACCCTGGCCTGCCCTATTGGCATTCGTGGCCCCACCTATAAAGCCACTACCTCCTCATGTTCAAAAGGCACATATACACTAGACTTAGCAAAGCTCAGCCAAAATCACTCCAGACCTTCCCTCAGACTTCCTAAGCACACACTAACCATTTTCAAGCCATCTCCACCACTAACTTACCTTGATTTTAAGCTCAATATCTAGGGCATTTCACAGCCATACCATAAACCTCCACCACACTTCCAATTGAGCTCTTCAAAAGCTTCCCAGGGACACACGAGGATTGGTCCTTCCCGAGCCCTCCAACCTAGTCCAAGACCAAACCCGAACCACCCCTTGAACGAAATCCTACAAAGACTTCCTCATCTCAAATTGATGCTTCAAGTAGGTTCCTGGCTCACAACAATTGTTAAGAACAAATTCAATCAATGCTACACCTCTTGGACAAAGTTATGGACCAAAACCCTGAAATCTGAGCTCAGTTTGGGCTTTTGTGAAAAAAATGTTAACTTAAAGATCTAAAAAGATTTATAACAATTTTTCACCTATATCATTATTAAAATACCATTAACAACTATTCTTATATATAGGTTAATTACTCTTCCCATAATTCTTAATAAAAACATATTCTTTATTCATGAGGGGTGGGGTAGGTGAGTAATAAAAGCTTATTAAAATGATAAAACCTTAATTTTGCAAATTATAAGTTTAGGGTCATTTTGGGATAGTTGCAGCTTATCCAGATAAGTTGTTGATTCACAGCTTCTCCTGATAAACTGATGACCCGACCCACAATTACGTAATTTTTTTAAGTTTTGAATGATGTCCTCAATCTTGATCCAATTTAGATTAAGCGGCTAGTTTGCAAAATGAATTTGTGATGAAAGTGATTAATGGCCTTGCTCACTATAGGTGTTACACAAGTATACGTATCGTTTCAAGTAATAGAGAGTTTTCTTTAAAAAAATCCAATATCGAACCCATATGGAATAAAAAAATTACTATGGTAACTTAGAAATATTTTTACTTAAATTGTAACCTAATTTGAAGGAAAATAATAACGAGCTATCTGTAAAAAAAATGTAACTAAAATTGCTACCTCTAATTAAAACCAAAAGTAATTTCAAAGTTTCTGAATTAAAAGATTATATAAAGAAATGTAATTATAATAGAAAGTTTTTCCTATTACAAAGAGATTGTAATCAGTGTAGTAATTAAATGTTTAAGGATGAAAATAAGGTATTGTGACAAATAAGAGCATACTTATTCTTTACTCTCTCCTGAGTGCATAAAGAACATTGGATAATCTTAGTTAAATTTCTGATTGTATGGTAGCGCTGAGTAAATTATAGCCTCTCACCTTCAGATTACTCATTATGTCATCTCTATATGACCTACAGGGACTCAGGCTCTCAATTAAGACCAAATTAATAAAGGTTCTAGCTTGCCAGCCTATAATCATTAATTTTATGCACATCAAATCTTATACCTCTATTTATTTGCATAGATTTGACATCCCCTTCCTCCAAAGTGAAGTGTGGCACTCACTAGTTGCTGAAATCATAGCCATCCCAGGTCATTATGTTTCGCAACCAATTTTAACATCACAAATGACCAGTTTGCAAAGTAAATGAAGAACTGGTGAAATTATCATCACATATTGTTGGAATAAAAGAAACCTTCAAAACATTATAATTCCACACATGATCACTTTTTATTCTAATGAGAAAGAAAAGAAAACGACTAAAAAATCATGGGGATAACAAAACAAAATATTATATATATATATATATATTACAAAATAGATCTTTGACAAAAGTACAAATATTTATCTCAAATGGTCCTCCAAACAATCCTCTAAAGTTTCTTGACTGAACTTGACTTCACAAAACTCAACAAACTCCACTCTTACTATGGTGGCCAAACCTACCAAAAAACAACTTTTTCTCCTTCTTTCCTCTTTATGGATGTGTAGAAATACATTCTATATACAGTGCTTTGAAAATAACCAAGAGTTGCTTAAGGCACTGATACACCAAAATAATATACTATTTTAAGTATCTATTTTATGCTTATTTTTTGTAATATTGCACTTCAAATAAAGGTATTTTTTGTGTCTTTGTTGCAGGTATATGGAGTAGGAGTGACAAAAAGAACGAACTTTGAAGCAAAAAGAGCCAATTTTGGATTCTGGCGCTTGATGTGCCAAAATCCAGAAAGCTGGCACATCATGCGCCAGGGACGACTTTTTCAAAGTAAGGCGGATCGAGATAAATTTTCAACAAATTTTCAAAGGGACACTTGTTCTACACACTTCTTGGAGTAATTCAATGCATCTAGACACTTTGGAAAGATTCTTTTATGAAGAGATATGACTCTTGGATCAAATGACACAACTTTTGAATTCAAAAGAGTTAACTTTTGGAAGGAATTCTTTCAAGAGGAGGCAACTCAAATTAAAGGAGGAGACATCATAGAGTTAGAGGAGGCTTTTGGGGTATGCGTGAGGGAGAGAGAGAGAAAGTGGTGAGAGAGAGAGAGAGAAGAGGAGATTTTATTCTACAGTTGTAAGAGAAGAGAGGATGTGAGAGATTTCTTCTTCATTACATTTCTAAGAGAGAATTAGGAGTGATTGTAAAGAGAGAAAGGTTTGGAGAGAAATTCTAGGGATTTGCTTGGGAAGGATTGTGAGACAAGTTGTATTTTTATTTCTTTTATTTTGTAAACTTATTTTTATATATGAAATTCGTGTTATATTGTATCCTTCTCATGAATTCTGAATAGTCTTCTTTATTTTTCTCCCTACTTTGAAGATATAGTTTTATGAAGAATAGATTTTATTTTTTCACGGTATTAAATGAAAATAATTTGTGATGATTTGAACTCCGATCTTCATGTACTTTTCGATCTGGTCAGTTGAAAAGTTAAAACTTGTTGAGAGACATATGTTCTTAAATGAGATATGATTTCTACAACATTGGGAGAATCATATTTGATTTCATGGAAGAGTATGTCATCCATGGGATTGGGTGTAAATAAATAGGGAAATATACTTTTGTTGGATGCAAAATTGGAGATTTTAAGATAAAATATTAAAACACCCAATTCGGTTCAGTTGATTGGAAACTAATGCGAGATTGTTAGCCCTCAGGGAGGAAGTAGTGGGAGCTCTGGAGTAGCAGCCGGTACCCTCTCAGCCTAACCACGGAATTAAGGACCAAACTCTGGATTAGTCAATGTTCTTTATAGCATTAGGAAGAGGGTAAAGAATAGGATTACCCATATTTGGCACTAAACAGTTTTTAAATATATTTTTAAATGATTTCAATTTCTTTACAATCCATATATTCATTGTAAAGGGGAATGATGTTTTCTTAAATTTGAACTTTCCGTCATAACAAAAACTTTATTTAATTTTCGTAATTTTACTTCTGAAAGTTTAGTATTTAGTTTAGTTTAATTTCTGTAGTCTTACATCTGCATTTTAATTAGCATTCACCTAAGTAGTTAATTTTCAAACTTCACATTTTATTTTTATTTTTGTTTTTATTATAAAATCATTTTCATAATTAACTTTTGGGATTTTCCAACTTCCCTATGGGATATTATTTGATTTGAACATTTTCGACTTTTTCCCTCTTACAAAGGGTCACGCTAAAAAATTGAGATAATTTAAATTTCTAATAGATTTTAAAATTTATCTTTGAAAGTGAATCCATCAAGTTAAAATATTATATCAACTCAGTCATCATTCAGAAAAGTTGTACTCTTTAATAAAATGATTCATGGTTTTTATTGATGAAATACTCATTTCTTATATAAAATTCATATTTAATAGTTAGTCAGCCTCGTCAACTCCAGTTCTAATTGGGAGGAGGAACATATTAGCTAAATACGGCTTCAAACTCTTTGACTCCAAAACTAAATGGAGAAGTATCAGATTGATCGAGTGTAACTTATGACCCTACGCTATAGACAATGCGACCTAATGAAGAGCGTGCAGTGGACTTTTAAATTTGTATTTTAGATTTTTAAAATAATTTTGAACTTTAAAGTGATTGGGTATTTTTAAAATTACTTGCACACTTCTTGGAATATGAAAAATTGAGCTTAGCATATTTGTCAAAGTAAGATATTTTAATATTCAACTTATATTAAGCCCATGAAGTATTGTCAAATCGTACAATCGAGCATTGTTGAGAACTTTAGGGCAAAAAAATGTAAGAATCAACACAAATTCAGAAGAAAACACAGGATTTAACGGGGTTCGGCAAAGATGTCTATGTCCTCGGGAGCAAAGCGACAACTTTTCTTTCAATTCCAGAAAAAGAGTACGAGAAACCTAGGGTTACGAAAAAGACATATATATATATATATATATATATATATATATATATATATATATATATATATATATATATATATAACATAGTCGTACAATATGTAATTACAAAATTACCCTTGTACCATACCGCGGGTTCGTTGTCCCCGCACCCCTAACCCACATAATGAAACTCCCCATATTGGACAAACACTTCCGCTCCACTTCACTCGCGAGCTCCGCTCCGCTCCATCATATGTCCCTTTTCTGGTATATGAGTCATGCCCAAGAAATCTCCACATTGGCGAATATACAGCCCCTTAAGAGAAATACATCATGGAGTTTCTTACACACCAAAGTTGGTTGGGCTACCATGCTTGCCTAGCAACTGTGAATATTCAACAAGTTCAGACAATGCAAAAACTTGTTGATAGTAATTGGATTGGTCAACATATCAGTTGCATTCTCATTAATATGAACTTTCTGCAACAGTATTTCACTAAAAACAATTAATTCTCTGATCTTGTGATACATAACATTAATGTGCTTAGTTCATGTATGGTACACCTAATTCTTAGCCAGACAAATGGCACTTTGATTATCACAATGCAATTGAACTACATCTTGCTCAACACCCAGTTCCTTTACTAGCTCAATAAGCCATAAGACTTCTTTAGCAGCTCCAACTACTGTCATATACTCAGCTTCAGTTGTAGAAAATGTCAATATAATTTCATCTGTTGTTATCATGTCAGTTGTATACCTTCTGTTATCCAAATCACCTGCATAATCTGAATCCATATACCCCACAACTGAAGGATCATTTTGCTGACTACCAAAAATAATTTCATGTACAACAACACCTTTCAGATACCTGAAAATCCACTCGACTGATTCCCAATGTCGCCTTCCAGGTTTTGACATGTATTTGCAGACTTGACTAACAACATGAGCTAAATCAGGGAGAGAACATACTATTGCATACATCAAGTAGCCAACCGCACAGGCATATGGAACATTTTTCATATCTTCGATTTCCTTATCTGTCTTCAGACACTGTTCTAAAGAAACCTTAAAATGAATTGTCAATGGAGAGCTCACAAGTTTTGTTTTGCTCATCTCAAAGTTGTGTAGCACTTTCTCAACATAGTCTCATTGAGATAAACATAATCATCTTGAGCCTCTATCTTGATGAATCTTCATTTCCAAGAATTTTCTTTATAAGACCCAAGTCTTTCATGTCAATTTTCTGGCTCAATAAAGCTTTCAAACAAAGAACGTCATGCATATTCTTTGCAGCAATTAGGATATCGTCAACATACAGTAACAGAAAAATAATATAACTATCATCGAGACTCTTAACATAGACACAACAATCATGCTCACATCACTTATAGTCAATCTAAATCATATAGGAGTCGAATCGCTTGTACCATTGTCTTGGAGAATGTTTGAACCCATACAATGGTTTCGTTAATATGCAAACCAGATTCTCCTGTCCATGTTGAGTAAACCCTTCTGGCTGCTCCACGTAAATTTGTTCCTCTATATCACCATGCAAGAATGCAGTTTTAACATCATCTGCTCCATATGCAAATCCCAAATGGCTCATAATGCAATTATTGCCCTGATTGAAGTATGTCTAACCACAGGAGAAAAGATTTCATCATAATATATCCCCTTCTGCTGTTAAAAACTCTTTGTTACCAATCGAGCCTTAAGCTTTTCCCTTTCTTTTTCTAATATTGTTGTTTTCCTTTTGTACACCCATTTGCACCCAATAGTCTTCTTTCCCTCATGAAGTTGAACTAGCTCCCATGTGTGATTTTTCTACAAAGACTCTATCTCATTGATCATTGCACCTATCCATTTCTCTTTCTCTTGGCTGGTGATAACTCCTTGAAAAATGGTTGGATCATCAATGCTGATGAGAAGTGTGCAAGAGACTAAGTTTTCATAACTCAATCTGCATGGAGGCTTTACATTGGTGTGTCTTTGTCTATATCTGGCTAAATTACAATTCTGCAAGTCATTTGCATTGGAATCACCAGGTGTTGGATTTGAACTTTCAACTTTTTCAGTTTTTTTCTGAATGTTGTTTTAAATTCATTTGCACTGTATCAGAATTGGAACTATTCTCTAGCACATTATCTTGATTCTGCTGCAACATGGACTGCTTATCAAAAATGACATCTCTATTAATCATCATCTTCTTTGCAATTGAATCCCAAAACTTGTATCCTTTAACACATTTCTTGTAGCCCAAAAAGATGCACTTCTTGGATTTTGGATCAAGTTTTGATCTTTCACCTCCAGGTACATGCACATAGTCAAGACAACCAAAAATTTGTAAGTGATCAAACTTAACTGGATTACTTGTTCATATCTTTTCTGCAACTTTGCCACCTAATTATGCCCGAGGTGATCTATTGATGAGGTAGCATGTCATATTCACAGTCTGCCTAGAAACTATTAGGAAGCGTTGCATTTAGTCTCAAGCATCTTGCCCTTTCAGTTAAGGACTTGTTCATCCATTCTGCAATGATATTCTACTGTGGTGTCTTGTGCACTGAAAAATGTCTTTAAATCTCATGCTCATAAAAAAAATTCTGAAATCATGAATTTGTGTATTCTGTGTCATTATCAAATCTCAGATATTTTATCTTTCTGTCAGTTTGGTTCTCCAACTCAGCTTTCCATAGCTTAAATTTGGAGAAAAAATACACACAAACTTTCATAGAGAAATTGTCAATAAAAGTAACAAAATATAGAGATCCTACCAATGACGATTCCCTGGTAGGCCTCATACATCAGAATGCACATAATCAAGAATCCCTTCAATTTTGTGATTTTCAATCATGAAACTGACTCTAGTCAAATCCAAGCAAACAAAACTTACAAAAATCGAGCTTGCAATTTTTCACACCATGCAACAAATTTCTTTCATTCTACGATCCTACGTCATTAAGATGACTAAGATTCATGTGTCAAAGTTTTGTATTATCATCATCAGACTCAATAGAATGAACTCTACATACAATTGTAATCCTCAATAGTTTGTAGATAATACCTACAATAAACTTTCCTTTCATCGCAGTCAACTCATCCTTAACAATTATGATGGTTTCTCTATACTTATCTGTTTTAGGAATACAACCATTTCTATGTAAAGTGCTTAAGGAAATCAAATTCTTCTTCAAATCTGGAATATGTATGACATCACATAGTGTTCTAATAGTGTTATCATACATCTTAATCCTTGTTAGGTGTTATGTGAAGTAAACTACTCATTGTTAGGTGTTATGTGATAAGAGCATCCTAAATAAAGAATTCATGCATCCATGAATTGAGTTGATAAAACTGAAAGCATATCATTATCACTGCAATCTGAAATGTTACTATGCACCACATTTACAGACTTTGATGAAGCATCACATTTCTCATCAGTTTGTTTCTTGAGCTTTGGACAATCTCTCTATATATGACCCGGCTCTTTGCACTTGTAGCAATAAATCGTTTTTTTAGCCTTTGAACTTTAATCGGGAATTTCGTTTTCCAGAACCCTCCTTCTCTTGCTTCCTTCCACGATCTTGATTACCCTTAACATATAAACTATCACCATGAGAGCTTTCACTACATTTTGTTTTCGCTGGTTGTGAGCCAACAATGTTGCAGCAATCTCATTAACTTTGAATATTTCTTTCTCATATGTAAGAGTCGTCACCAGGTCCTCAGAAGAGGGAGGCAATGAACACAACAGAATCATAGCTCGGTCTTCATCCTCAATACTCACATCAAGTCGTGATAAATTTGTGATTATTTGATTGAAGACATTCACATGGTGCGCCAGATCAGAGTCTTCTGTCATCTTTAGCTCATACAGTTTTTGCTTCGGATACAATTTATTTGTTAGAGATTTGGACATAAACTGAGTTTTCAATTTCTTTCATACCTCTCCTAAAGATTTTAGATTCATTACGTGATACATGATCTCATCTGTCAGACATAAACGTATGGTTGTTGTCGTTCGTTGTTGTAATTATTCTCAATCTTCATCTCCACGGTCTCTGATTTTGTTGCCCGTAAAGCCTTCAAGATCTTTTGTTGCCCCAACAAATCATTTACCTTTGTTTGTCACAATCCAAAGTTACAAATTCCATCCAACTTCATCACTTCAAATTTTGCACCAGACATTCCCATCTGAAATTAGTCATGTCGTGAACTTTTCCTACGAATTCCTCTGCCGCTTTTGTTGAATTGCTCGCACAAATTCCTTTGTACAAAATCCTTCGTCGAACAGTCACGTGGTCTTCGAATCGAACCTGTGACGAAAACTCTTGTCACGGTTGGCCAAAGCCCTTGTCTTCAACCTTCCTGCGTCGAACCAATGGAGCCCTTGTCGAACTCCACCGTGGAATTCGTCGAATGGTGTAATTTTCAGTTTCGCATGCTTTTCCTACGACAAAATGCCGAACCCTAACCAAACTTTTTTGCCAAATCGCTACATCCTTCTTCGTTCTTCCTGCGTCGATCTCTTCTACCCTAAAATCTCGCTCCGATATCACTTGTTGAGAATTTTAGGGCAAAGAAACGTAAGAATCGACACAAATATAGAAGAAAACACAGAGATTTAAGGATGTTCGGCAAATATGCCTACGCCATCGAGAGCAGAGACACAACTTTTCTTTCAATTCCAGAAAAAAAGTACAAGATTTTTAGAATTACAAATAAGACATATATAACCCTAGCGTACAAATATGTAATTACAAAATTACCCCTGTAACGTACCGCAAGACAGTTGCCCCCGCGCCCCCAGCCCACATAACGAAACTCCCCCTATTGGACAAATACTTTCGCTCGCGAGCTCCGCTCCAGCATATGTTCCTTTTCTGGTATATGAGTCATGCCTAACAAGCATTTAGCATCATGGTTGGAGCATATACGGATTAGTGTTTTAGGCATATGCACCTAATCTGAGATAAATGTGCACTATTAAATATTTTTTTCATTAATCTTAAAAAGCATCTATAAGTCAAAAAAATGACTTAAAAAATTCTGTTGATCACTTTTTCATTTGAATTTCAAGTATTTAAGTAAATAATTTATCATTGGGTCATGCTTAAATATTTCATTGAGTTAAATATCGTTTTCTGTCCACTCATACTGACAGTGGCAACTTTGGGGATGAGAAGTTTTGCTCATACTGAACGATAACAAAATGAGAAAAAAATGGATCAAAATTGAAGATTTTTATCGTTTAATTGTATTTGCTTCAAAATTTTAAAATTCATGGGTTGTTTGCATAGAGAAGTTAAATCTGTTTTTACAAGAAGGCTGTCGAATTGCTTGTTGTTGCATTTGAGCACACATAAGAGCCATCGAGATCCCTATGAGCTATGTTTAGTATTCAAATTTTATTTTCATTTTATAAATTATTTCCCCCTTTTGACTTGGTCATTTTTATTAGTTTGATTTGAGTCCCTATTTTTTTCAAAATTTCCTCTTCCTCCTATAGAGAGGTAAGAGAAGGATTTTCTTCGTCGATATATTTTCAAAATATTTTGATGACATAATTCCATTTTAGACATACGCTTTTACTCTATCACACGAAAATTACCTTATATAAATTCTATATATATATATATATATATATATATATATATATATATATATATATATATATATATATATATATATATATATATATATATATATATATATATATATATTGATAGCTTTGTCATATTTTTTCTTTCTGATTCTTCTCCACTGAATTATTTCAATGGTCCAAAAAAGATGATTATTTGAAAAATAAACAAATAAAAATGAAAATTAGACAAAGTGATAACTCCGAGTTAAAAGGAACTAAAACACATGTTTTATTTAAGTGGGTAAGTAATGTTGCCAACTACAATCACCAAAGTCATTGATAACTTATCCTATGCGTTGTATAGACTTTCAAACTTCAATTACTAAATTCAACACCATGTAAATCATCCCTCAACCACTTCTATCTTATGCCGAAGTGAATTACGCAACTTCGACTGAATTTTTTCTTGGATAACTTAAAATATAACTCTAAGGATTTGTTAAATTACTTGACGACCGTATTTGAACGCAATTGATACAAGCTATAAACTAGTAAATCCCAATTTTTTGAAAATTAAATGAAATGTAATCTTTCTCACTTGTGGCTTATAGTGAAATATTTTCGGGATGCAGACTATCAACGAAAAAAAATACTCACAAAAAGTTCAACTATGTTCAATCAGTTAATTGTTCATTGCCTTCTGATTTAAACTCTCATCTGGACCTCCAGATAGCCGTTACATTTTTCAAGGTAAATTTTCAGAAAAGAAATACAAACAAGCCAATATTGAGATTCTATAAGACAGAGGGCAAGAGATAGGTGCGCACCATTGCCACATTTGTTCATTTACGCTCATCTTTTAACGTGACCAAAGACTTGAGAATGCCTGGATTAATCGCATCTGCAAGAGCTCCACTTTCAGATAAGATGAAGGATTTCTCTTTCACATAACTCTGCAATGTCTTCGTCTCGTAATCCAGTCTATCTTGATCTGCATCTCAAACAAAATGAAAGGCCAATTACTGTGCATTATATTTGGCTTCTAACAGGAAAGTTGACAAATTTTAGTTTTAAGTACAGAAATTGGTGATAAAAAGAAATCAAGATGGTAAAATTTTTCACATTGTCCATAACTGTCAATAAAAGATCATTCTGACATCAAACAGCCTTAATGAATGCCCAACCATGGATATCTTTATATAATTTATTGCAATCAAGCCTTCCTTTGTTTAGATCAAAGGCCCAACTCATCCCATTTCTTATCCCGTTCTTTTAATACATTTAATGACATCACAGCCTGCATAATCTACACCAAAAAAGATTCGTGAAAAGCTACTTAATATGTTATGCCCAACACGAATCCTTCAGAGCAGCCACTCTTAATGTATTTGAACATAATTCTTATAATAAGTGGTCCATAAAATTTTGAAGATTAGATTGTTATAGATAACTATGAAATTGAAGAAGCCTTAGATGTAGAAACTGCAAACTTTTATGGCCTAATAGCAGATACTAGTGACACTTTATTGAAGGGCAGTAGGAGGCATTCAAAGCTATTAACCGTCGCGCAATCAATGACTATAATACGGAATTCAACATCTATAACATTTTTTCATGATCCCTACAATCTCTCTTATTAAATCTTTTGATAAAAGAAGATAGAAAAGTTGCGGTGATGCGTATCAAACTAAAAAGTGATGTAGAAATTTTGTCTAAAATCATTCACTTACAATAATGAAATAAGTGTGTCCACTCTAATTACAAGCCAAAAAAAAAAGCATCATGGTGATAAACGCACGAATTTTCTATATAATCTACTTCGTTAATGCAATCAAATCAAATGATTCAATGGTTATACATGTCATAGAAGCATGTTTATCACAAGATTTGGCACTCTATAAAAAATCCTGTGAAGGCGCTAAAACATCCACGGATGGAAAAGCTTAAACACAAATTGATAATAAACGCATAGCATTTACTTTAGAGGTGTAAAATTTTTGGTTAGTATGCATGCAGATGGAATTAATCCTTTTAATCAATCCAATGTTCCATAAACATTTTGAGCAGTACATATGGTGGTATACAATTTACCACCAGGAATATACAAAACACAACCATTAATTTTTTAGCATTAGTCATTCCAAACCTAAAAGGTCCACCAAAAATTTTAGATGCCCTTTTTCAGCCATTGATTGACACGCTCAGAATCATATTTAATGGGATCGTTGTCATAAAATTAAGAAGCTGAAATTTCAAATGAGGGCTCGCTATGCGGACGATCAGTTATTTTGCTGCCTGTGTATGTCGAGTGGGTGGAGCACTCATGAGAGAATGGCATGTCCCTGTTGTGTGGAGGGTAGCGAAACACTCTATTTACAGATTAGTGACAAAATTAGCTTTTTTAGTTGTCTCAAGCAATTTAATTCAATCAACTAATAGTATAAAAAACAATAAATTATATTAAAAAATGTGTAAGTACTTTTGAGCATCATCCTTTTTGACTCTCAAGATGAGAATTTTGAAGATTATATTCATTAGCTCAGATCCAAGATGGAAAAAAAAGTGTGAAACAGAAGATTCTTCATTCTAGTAAGAACAATTGGACAAACAAGAGCATATTTTGAGGGTTTCCCTATTGTTTTCATAATTTTAGTCGACATAACATTGATGTGATGCATATTGAAAGAAATGTAAACAAGAATGTGGTCAATAGAATACTGGATGTAAGGCATATAACTAAAGATAATATGAAGGTCAAATTTGAATTGGAATTACTATTCAAAAGATTTGGGCTTAGTTGATCGACGTCACTATTAAAAAAAATGTGAGCCTAAATTAATGGTTTAAATTCCTTAAATGGTTATGCATCAAATTTCACTAAGCTTATAAATTTATAGGACTATAAATTTTATGGAATAAAGAGACAAGGATGTCATACTTTTAGGCAAATATTATTGTCGATACTTTTTTGCAACTTAACTTCCGAAGCCAATTTTGACAATATTAATTGAGGCATCATTTCTACCGTGATAATCACTCTATTACATCATGTACTAATTATATGAAGACACTAGAGGTGACCCAATTGGAAATTGTCAGAAAATTTGACAAATATTTTCCTCCACCTTTAATTCCGTAGAATACTTGCCAATTCACCAAGCCTATGAGGCATGAAAAAGAATAGTATCGAAGGATGTATCCTTTTGAAAAACATTACTCAATTTAAATAATATAAACCTTATTCCTTCAACTTAGTAGTAGATGAAAATTTGTTTACATGCTATCAACCACTTCCAGTACAAAAAAAGTAAAATACGAAGTGAAAATTTTCAAACCGTAGTGGTTGAAGAAATGCCTACTGATTTATCTATGCATTTTGAGTCAAATGTGAGCAAAAGATGGAATCAAATGCAAAAAAATGATGGTAAAAGTTAAATAAGTTCCAAAGGGACACTAATAATCTATAACTGCATTGGAAGGGCAGCGCTACATAAGCATAGATCAACATGGGCAACTAGATGACAAACAATTTGAGGTCGCTAGGTTTTATATGCTTTTGAATTGCGTTTAGTTAACACATACGTGAGTTAAGAGTATTGTCATTTCATAGCATTATTTACAATATATAATTAACATTTTTATTCATTTAAAGGATTCCATCTGATTAAGTTATTCAATATAGGACGCGATGGAGGAACAGAATCAGTAGACACTAGGGTTGTCAAAACGGCTCGTTGTTCGTGAACAGCTCGTGTTCAGATCGTTAAGAAGCTCGTGTATAGCTCGTTAGCTAAGTTAACAAACCCAACACGAACAACACAAACAAATATTTTTTCATTCGTGTTCGACTCATCTTGGCTCGAAATACTACTAATCAATTATATATATATATATATATATTTGATGAGTAGTCTTTTTTAAAAATTTAATTGACTACAAGGCTACAAAGATTTATAATCAATTAAAAGTATTAATAAAGGAAATAGAACAAAAATTATTAAATTAGATTCAAATGATGTTTTAAATCTTGCCCCAATCCTTAACATTTGATGGCTACGTGATTAGGATTGTCAAAATTACACTTTGTTCGCGAACAGCTCGTGTTCGGCTTGCTTAGCAAACGAGCCGAACACCAGCACACTTTTTGAGCTCGAAATATAAACTAGTCGAACAAGAGCTGAGCCTAGGCTCGCTCGTGTTCGGCTCATTTACACCCCTAGTAAACACCTCATTTAAGGGGATAAAGGCTTGTTTTTGTTGTTGTTTTTATTATTCAGCATGATCAAGTTAGCAAAAATACCTAATGTAACAAATTCACAATGATGTACTACAAAAGAAAAAAAGAATTTGCAAATTAGTTATGCAGTCAAATACACAAAATTAATCTAACCCTATGATATTATTGCATTTAGTAACTTTTTATAAGAGAGAACAATTCAATGTTCATCACAACAATAAAATAGGCTCATGGCATAGCACATAATATAAAATATATTTAGGTTATTATATGAATAGATTTCAATTTCGCATATCAGATTATGGGTATTATAGAAATATCATTAACGACAGAGTATGGGTAAAAGGAAGCAAGTATAACGACCCAGAAGTTCATTTTATAGAATGCTAAGAGAAGTTATCGAGTGAACTCCCCTTTTTTGGCATTTTGGACATGCTCTCATGGGCACAAAATGAGGCAGCTGCTATGAAGGACATGGGAAAAAACCATTGTGTCGTCTTTCTCATACCCTTAAAGTGGATCATAAATATGATCTTCGAAAAGTTAATATATATCAAATGGGCAATGCAAAGAGATGCGGGTCACATTGGATGAATGATGTTTGGCATGATTGAGCCAGAGAAGAGGTAGAAGACCTCAAGTGCAACTTCTTCAACTGCCTCATAAAGAAAAATCCATAAAAAATCATTGTTTGGGGGCCACATCATACTTAGTAGTATTTAAATTTTGAAGTATTCAAAATATCAATATACAAATCTAAATATCATATTATAATGCCTACTATGCGTATGCACTATAGCAAAAAGAACTGAGAAAAGCTCCAAATAAAACTGAGCTTTTCCAAATAATCCATAAAACGAATGGAACATATGGCTAAATAGCTAGTTCCTATGTCGTTGTGATAATTACTGGATTACAATTTAACTGCTAATTTTCCTGAAGAAGAAACAATGATACATGCCGCATATATTCAAATTTATGTAAGAAAGATATGAAGCAGCTATAATGGAAAAATATAGTGTGGAGGGAACAATTTAGCCTGAGTTTGACCGTGATGCATGCATAGAAGCAACAAAGGAATTGGTCAACAGCCGCCTGCATGGCTTTGGAGGCCACCCTGAGGACAGAATACATCATCAATCTACTTTACAAAAAATTTAAGAGCGACCATCAAGGGCAACCGGTTATTCAGCAAAAGGCAGTAACCAAGTGTTCTAGTACAAGTTCTATTGTCTAATTATATTTAAAGATACTAATTCTTTTTTTAAATTGAATAACCTTCATTAATTGAAAAAAAAAAACTTTTAGAATTCTTTGACTCTCATATTTTCACGATTATTTATCGTCCTCAATGAAAAAAAAGGCAAGTGTTAATTAGAATTGTAATTAGTTATATCTAAAATTTTTCAGAACCATTTGAATAATTCCTCTATACTCAAGATGATGTTGTTGATGGCAACGATAATGATGATGATGATGACGACCAGTAATAGTTTTTGAAACTTTATCTAAATTTGTTTTTGTTAATTTTGTTGATGGAAATATTAATTATAAAAACTGCTTATAACTTTCCTATACAATTAGGGTTGTATAAGGAATTCGTGAAATTTAAATTAGTTGCTTATATCCTTGTGTTAAATTACAACCCACTTGAGATCACTGCGACCATAATTTGTGACAATAAAATCATCGCAAATATATTTTGTGATGATCAAACTTGTGACACTGATTTGTGATAAGATCCGTGATGACACTTACTATTGTAAATATGTATTAGTACCAAAATTTGCAAATGCTCATTTTCAATAGTGGTAGTGGCAAGTTGCAAAGCAGCATATGACAAAGTTGTGTAAGCCCAGTTGACTCAGAAGAAGAGCAAACATAATTTGTAAATAAGATAATCTTAACAGACCCGCTTATCATTTGGTTCAACATCTTGCTGCAAATAATATACTGCTCGAATCAAGTGAATGGTTGCACTGCCCTAAAATAAAATATTACTTTTTTGTTACTTTGGAAAACAAAATTTAGGGGTTGTTTGGTAGAAGGATTTGAATAGGATTCAACCAAATCCTGTCAAACAACAAAAATGACATCCTTAAATCCAACATGTTCATAAAATCCATTTTTCCTCCATTTTCCTTAAATTCAGGATTTAGTAAATCTCACTGGAAGATGGATTTAAGGGATTTAGAGGACCTAAAGCGCAAAGAGGTGGGTGAGAATGGGTATAAAGATGGGGGTTACCCTTCTCAATGATTCGGGTAGGAGTGGGGCAGGAAGAAAAATAAGTTTTGGAGGTCTTTTTATGTCAAGATTTATCGATGACATCCCAGCTAGCTCTAGTTATGAGTGTATCGCGAGGTTTCCAGTTACGAAGGCGATGTTTTTTTTTGGCAAAATTGGGACAGGGGGAGGGAGGTAGGCTAGGGTTTCAGCGGAAGAGGAGAAGAGAAAATTAGGTTTGTGGCTTTAATTTAAATTCATTTAACTTAATTTTCACTAGTTTAATTGATTAATAACTAACTAATTAATATGTTATTAATTTAATTATAATCATAAAACTGATATGTAACTATTTAAAATTTAATTAATAAAAATAAGTTGAATATTAAAATTTAATTATTTTAATGAAATGCTAGTTAATTATTAATTAGTTTAATAACTTAAAAATTGATTATTAATTAATGAGTGTTAAATTACTGTTTAATAAATAAGTAGTTTAATAAATTCTAATCAATAATTGATTAGTTTTAAAAAATTATTATTGATTAAAATAATTATAAATAAAACTTCACTTAGATTAAATTAAAATTAATAATTGCATCATTAATATGCAATATTAACACTGGAATTTCCGGGTCCCAAGCCCAAGATGTGAAAAGTGGACAGTTGCGATAGGTAGTCGACAGTCAACGTAAAATTTATTAAAAAATCATGACATTAATCCTTTTGATCCTTGTATAATATTTAAGGCATCCCCCAGAAGTGAAGCAATGTATGGCCTAAATATAGTAAAAAGTGTGCAAGGGTTGTTACACCGACGTCCGAATGTAGTGTCAAATAAAAAAATATTCTCACAATAAAGACGGATGCGGGTAAATAAGTTAGCCAATGAAACTAATATTATGATAAGATCTTGAAATATAAGTATTCTCACAGATAAATTAATGAAATTAGTTGATATTATAGTTTATATAAAAATAACAATCTTATGTATTCAAGCAACTAAATGGTTTGGACAAAAGGCTAAGGAGTTTGATAGTTTAGGTCTTAAACTTTAATATTCAGGTAAGGGGCTAGAAATGGTATATGTGTAAATATTGATAACAGTTAGAAAGATAATGTTGTAAAAAATTAATAGAATTGGAGATAGACTTATATTCCTTGAGATTATTGTTGATAAGAAGATTTTTAATATTATAAGTACTTATGCTCTTCAAGTAGATTTAGATATAGATTCTAAAGAAAAATTATAACAATGACCTAGAAGAATTAATACAAATGATACATTTGAAGAAAATTTTTTTATTGAAGAACAATTAAATGAACAGTCGGTAAATGATAGAAGATTTTAGAAATATTCATGGTGGCTACGGTTTTGGAATAATTAATAAAGAAGGTAAAGTCATATTAGGTTTTACTTTAGCGTATGATTTTTGCGATTGCTAATACTTTATTCAAGAAAAAAAAATGAGTATATTATAACTTATAAGAATGAATTTAATAAAGCACATTAATTATCTTCGTATAAGAAGAAGAGATCATCAAGAATGTAAAGATTGTATAGTCATTCCAAGTACGAATTTAAGTTCTCGACATCGGTTATTAGTTTTGGATTTAAGATGACGAGTTGTAAAATAAAGAATAATATGAAGCATTATCATAGAATTAAATTGGAGCACCTGAAAGACACATAAAATTATTTTTTACGAGTAAACTTCAAGATTTTAAGATTTGAGATGTTCAAATGTGAGATAAAGTAACAAACACTGTTAAACAAGTAACAAAAGATGTACTTGGAGAATCAAAAAAAAATATTTCTATAAATAAAAATAGTTGATGATGGGATAATATGCGTAAGAAAAAATAAAATATAAAAAGTTGTGTTATAAAAATTGTTTAAATATAGAAGCTTAGAGATCTGAAAAAAATATAAAGTGTGTCGTAAGGAGTCTAAGAGAGCAATCTGTGACACTAAAAATTCTACTTTTAGTGATATTTATAATAAATTAGACACTAAAGAGGGCAAGAAATATATGTATAAATTAGTCAAACAAAGAGAACAGAAAAGAAAAAATTGAACTCATATAAAGCGTATTAAAAATGAAAATAAAAAAATACTTTACTTTGAAAAAATATTCAACATAGGCGGGTGAGTTACTTTAATAAACATTTCAATCAAGTTTCTAAAAATACGATTGATTTTAGTGGTCATAATATCGTTAATAATAAAAATATATTTCATTTTTATCGTTGAATTAGTAAAAAAAAGTTGAAGAGGATTTAAATAAAATCAAGGGTGGAAAGTCTATAAGACCTGATGATAATCCAATTCAAGTGTGGAAATATTTACTAAATTCTTTAATATTATTTTAAAAACTAAAAAAAGTCTGAGAAGTGAAGGAAGCGTATTTTGGTCCTCATTTATAAGAATAAAGAGTATGCACAAGAGTGTGCAAATTATAGAAGAATTAAGTTTATCTGTCATGCTTTAAAATTAAGGGAGATGGTAACTGAATATAGGTTAAGAGGTAGTACAAAGATTTTTCATAATCAATTTGGATTAATGTTAGACAGGTCTACTATGAAAGATATACATTTATTTAAAGGTTTGATAAAGAAGTACAAAAAGAATAAGGAGTATTTGCATATGAATTTTATTGACTTAGAAAAAGCTAATGATAAGATTCCAATAGATATTCTTTGGAGAGTTCTAGAGAAAAATTGTGTTGATATGACTTAAATTCAAGTCATTAAAGATATGTATACTAGAGTTGTTATTTATGTTCGAATAGAAGAAGGATTGAACAAATACTTTCCTATTTCAGTTGGATTATATCAGGGATCGGCTTTAAGTCTGCCATAGAGTAGAGTCTAAAGGCCATTGTTAGAGTAGAACTAAAATTGAATACATGGAATGTAACTTTAGTAATAGTAGCTCTAGTGAAAAAGTTGTAACTATGGGCGATTGAATGATTAAAAGGTGTGATGCTTTAGATATCTCGGGTCTATTGTTCAAAGTGATGGTGATATAGATGAAGATTTTATTAGTAGAATTCAAGTTGGTTGGTTAAAATGGAGGAATCTTTGCATCATAAAAAAGGACTGCTTAGATTGAAAGGAAAAGTTTACAAGATTGTAGTTAAGCCTGCAATACTCTATGGCGCAGAATGTTTACCTTTAAAAGAGAAGCATACAACTAAGTTAAGTGTTGCCGAGATGGGAATGCTTCGGTGGATGAGTGGCTTTACACTTAGAGACAAAATGCGTAATGAATGTATCTATGATAGGGTTGGTATAGCTCCAGTGGCAAACAAAATTAGAGAGAGTCGTCTTTAATTGTTTGGCCACATGAAACGTCGACCATCTGATGTTCCAGTTAGGAGAGTACATGTTTTAGATTCGACTTGTGTTAAGAAAGGCAAATGTTGACCTAGAAAGACTTGGGCATATTGTATAAAAAATTATCTTAATTTATTAGAATTAAATAAAAATATGACACTCAATAGGATGCAATGGAGAAAAATAATTCATGTAGCCAAACTTAGTGGGATAAAGGCTTGTTGTTACTGTAGTATTAATATGCAATATTAAATTCAGATTTCAACTAAAAGAGTTAAATTCTGAAATAAGTTGTCAAACAATTATACAAAATTTAACTGGATTTAACATCTATCATACCAAACAGATTTTAGTACTTAAACAACTCAAGATTTACTAAATCTGAAGTAAAAGGATTTATTAAATCCTACTTAAGTAAAATTTTACTTGTAACCAAACAGCTCCTTAATGAAAGTATATATATTCATCCATTAGGAAAACAATGGTCATAAATAACCTCATATGATAAATTTGAAGATCAGAGTTAATTGGAATGTTCTCAGATGAGAGAAGTTTCAGTAACAAAGAATAAACAACTTGATAAGAAATCAAACAAAAATATTGGGAACTTGTTATCGCTAAGAAAGTACCTTTTTCTAAAATTGTGTGAACGGCATGAAAAGGCATATGAGCAAAAATATCAGCACCTGGTAACATCATCCAAGTATGTTCCTTGGGATCATGATCTCCACATGTTGGACAAATTTCCTTCACTAAAGGTCTTGAATCTGCTCCCGCTAGATCTTCCATAATTTTCTTGAAAGGAGATGGGACACTAGATTTTGTTGTGCGAGCAACTTTGCGGAGTGCAGTTAAGGCTTCTCGATTTCCATTTCTTAGCTTGTCATTTTCAACAAGCTATTTGAAACCAATAAAAGTTCAGATTGTAAATAAATAATCTCATAGTATCCATTATTTCATATCATTGCACAAGAACTTTGTATCCAACCTGGTTTCGTGCAAGAAGGAGATGCTCGGCAATAGTTTCACTCTCAATAAGGGTCTGCTGCAATTGCTTCATCCCCACATCCATCTCCATTATCTTTAAAACGGCTCAACTAAGCAACTAAAAAAACATTTGCCGAAGAACATGTTTACTTCTAGCATAATATCCAGGGGAAGAAATTAAAAAGGGGCTTTTATGTATGGAGGTCTTCAAATAATACTTATTACATATAAAGGTCTCAAAAAATTAAAATTACAGATAAAGGTCATCCGTTACGCTTCCGTCAAAATGGTCAGTCTATCGAAGCAAAGATATTCCCCAAATCACTCACCGCCCTCGTCAGCACCCTCTTCTCCATCTTAACCGGCATCATCATTCGGTTCCTCGAACAACGCATCAATCCACACTTCCGCGGTCCTCCCTCCCACCAGTTCGAAAAATTATTCCATGCGGATCGGCGTCCGCACGCAAGCTCCGGACCGTAAATCGCATGATTTACGGTCCTGATGTATTTCGGTGGGCCCCACCTAAAATTTTTTATTTTTTTTTTTAAAAAACGGAAATAATCCTGACCGTAGATCACTGTGATCTACGGCCAAGATCGAACACCGCATGCAGAGATGCATGCGGTGTCCGCACGCAATAATCTCTCCACCAGTTCGGCACCGCCTTCTACTTCTGCTCTCCACCCTCGTCTTTGCACACAGTACTAATTAACCCCTTTCCCAAAAATCACTTCTTTTTTTCAACCAAGATTCCCTTCTTACATGCTGCAATTATTCACAGAGGAGACAATAATGAGCAATGTAACGAAGCTGGATAACAATCTGGGTGTTTGTGGTGCTCATACTCACTTCAAACTATATCCTTAGTCTAACTTCGATGCTGACCATGAGGCAGTTCCAGCCGAGCACAACTGATATTCAGGAGCTCATTGTCAACCGGAGGATCGTCGGCTATCTCCGCCATTCTTTTGTCAAAAGCTGGAGCAGAGAGGGTTTGGTTTTTATGATGCTAGATTACGCTGCGGCCATTTTGACGGAAGGGTAACAGATACCTTTATCTGTAATTTTAATTTTTTGAAACCTTTACATGAACCATAGTTTAAAAAAGAGCAAAGAAGGATAGAGAAATTACAGTTTATGCTGGTCTCTAACAACATCCAACTAAGGATCTGGTAAGTGGAAGTTTTAAGGCAAAATTTAAGCAGAATTTAACTTGAATATTGCCAAACAGTAAAAATGTAAAAAATGGCAACCTTAGACTCACAGAACATAAATCCTGTTTTCCCCGGCAGAACGGAAAATCCAAGAATTCGGCAGATTTAAAGGATCAAGGGAAGGTAAACCAACGCACCAATCAAGCAGCTTTCCAATCCTATTTCTGATCTGGCAGAAAAGGATAAGAATAGGTCTGCGCAACTGCAATCTTATTTTTTACTGATGTTATTCTCCATCACAGATTCTCTCACGAACTCCTCTTCTCATTCCCGAGCCCTTGCTCCCGTCTATTCCTTCCCAGAACAAACTCCCGTCGTGAGTTCCTTGGCTCCTGTATCTCGTCGAGGCTTTCTTTTCCTAAAGACGGAAGGGAGACGGAGGTGATAGGGAAATTAGGTTTACAGTGGTAGGTTAGTAAATAGTAAAGCTTTGAGTGTTATTTAGGTAAAAACCCCCATAAAATAAATATTATGAGAAGTATTAATTTGAAATACAAATTAGAAAGATATTTGTTTTACCGTACTAAAAAGATATTACAAAATAATATAATATTAAGCGTTTTCATATGAATCAAAATAATTAATAATAAAATTGTTAACATATATAGTTTAAATGAGCTGATTTTGCTCTTAATCAACCTAAATTAATGTTCTTATTATTTCTTAAGCCATTTACATACATACAACCCAATTCCTAGGTATTTACATATCACACCAAAACTTTGTTTTTTTTACATTCAGATCTACAATTTTTTTTTTAGCAAAGTGGGGGTCTTCTCCTAGCAATTTTATTACCTCAAGGAAAAACAGTACAAGAAAGAGGGATAAGGAACCCAACCTAAGCCCTATACGACTCACACAAAAGAAAGAAAAGGGTTTTTAAAACAAAAAAAAAAAACAGGAAATACAACTCACACCACACACCAAAACCCAGAAAACAAATCAAGAAAGATTTTTAATGGCTAAAGCCAACAAATCATCGGGAAAACTAAAAAAAACAACGGCTTTAGATAGATTAAGCCCAGCCTTTGCAGTCCAGTGAGCCACCGAATTGTCTTCTCTACGAACATCCGTCCATATAACATTCATATTTTCAGTTAAAGCTTGAATTCTTTTCATCTTCAACATAATAATCTAATGCACATCTTTATTCCACCTACAATACTTCCAAAGAATCAAAGAATTCATTTCCATAATAAGATTATGAATTCCTAACTTTTTTGCAACCATTAAGCCAAAGACTACCGCATCAGCTTTTGTAGTAAGTGCTGAAATAGGAACAGTTAAAGCAGAGAACCAACAAACTATTGAACCAGCAAAATCATGACAAACCCCTCCCATACTCACCGCATTAGATTTCCAACAGCCATCAGTATTAATTTTAAAATAAGGAGCATGTGGCTTACACCAAGTAGTCTTAACAGAATTTCTAACAATCATATTATGCAATACCAAATGTTGATAATTATCCTTAAGCAAAGTCTAGCCTTTACCTTTAAACTTTAGAGAAGTGAGACTCTTGTACAAATAACAAAAAATGAGTGTCATGGTATGGTAAGCATCAAGAATCACATCATTAAAAATAGCATTATTTCTAGCAAGCCATACAAACCACATGACGATACAAAATATAGTGTTGTAAAATTCCTTGCCCAACTGCTTCCATCGATAAAACAAATCAATAAAGGATTGGAAAGTGTGGTCCACATCAAAATTAAGAAGTTTTTTACGTAATAATTCTCAGATTCCCGTAATGAAATTGCATTCACCTTTAAGATGAATAATAGACTCTTCTTTAGCCTTACAAAGGATACAACGAGATGATATTCTTAACCATTTCATCTTAAGAATATCATCAGAAGGAATCAGATTATTTAAAACACGTCAAAGAAATACATAGATGGTTTTAACCAAGAATTCCAAATCCAATCTAACTGCATACCGTGAGAAGCAGAAATAGATTGAGCAAAGCACTTAGAAAGAGAGTCATCCACTCTCTTTTTAATAATCAAACTATCCTTTATATTCCTAGAAATAGAAATCGAAGCAATAAATTTAGCATCCTGAAAATTGACATAACTAAATAGTTCCTCCAGCCTCCAGCTATCATTAACCCAAAATTGATTAACATTAATATGAAAATCAAAAGGCCCACCATAATGATCAGCCCCAAGCACCATGCCCCAGCCAATTATCATACCAAAAGGAACATTGCCCAACCCCTAAATCCCAACAAAAAAAGTTTCTGTCAACTTAAAGACTTTATACATGTATTTCCATATGAAAGAATCTTTTTTCGAGGAAGAAATAGCTAAAAGATGTTTTATTTTCCTTAGAATACTTAGCCTGCATCAAATTAGCCCATAAGGAATTGTTCAACAGAAAATGATACCACAACCTCATGTAATTAATAGTAATAGAGTCTTGAATACTCCTAAAACCCAAACCACCCTTATCATAAGGCTTACACAACTTATACCAACTCCTCTAATGTATATTCTTCTTACCCAAACCATCCCAAAGGAATTTATTAAACAACGTTTCAAGCTTCTTAATAACCTCCTTAGAGATATTCATGACTTGTAAGGAATAAAGAGGCAAGGAGCAAAGAATACTCTTAAGAATAGTAATTCTACCACCATAAGATAGGAATTTATTCTCCCAAGATAATAATTTCTACTTAACTTAATCCAACATATGCAAACAGAAAGCTATCCTTTTATGTCCCTTATTAAGTTTGAAGCCCAAATAAGAGATGGACAGAGAAGCTTTTTTGCAATCCGTAAAATCAGAAATCCAATTCTTAATGTTAGAAGAAACCTTTTTAGAACAATAAAGGGAGCATTTAGAAGTGTTTAAGCTAAGCCTAGAAACATCCTGAAAGTGCTGAAGAATCTCCCAAACTCTTTTGATGGAACATTTATGAGCATTGGTAAAAACAAAAGTCATCAGCAAAACAAAGATGAGAAATACTAATGTTTCCTTTGTGAACGTAGTTTAAAGTTGGATAAGCAGTATAACCATGATTAAGTCATTTAGATATACAATCAAAAGCAATAATATACAAATAAGGGGAAAAAGGATCTCCTTTTTTAATCCTTTGGTGGCTTTAAAGAAACCATACTTCTGATCATTAATAAGAAGAGAATAGTAATTATTATTCAGAATTCTTTGAATCAGTTTGCAGAAATGATTAGAAAAACCAATAGCTTTTAGCACATCCAGAATGAATTCCCATCGAAAGGTATCAAAAACTTTCTTAATGTCGAGCTTGAATATAACATTGCCCCCTCTACTCTTCATATCAAAATTCATAAGAAGTTCTTGAACAGTCAAACCATTATCACAAATATTGCTACCCTTCACAAAAGCATATTTGTTATTGGAAATGATATTCTGAAGGAAATGATGTAATTTGTTAACAATAATTTTTGAAATAATCTTAGACACTACAGTGTTAATACTGATAGGTCTAAACTTATCCCAAGAAGAAGCAACATTATCCTTGGGGATAAGAAAAATATTAGAAGACTTAAAATACTGAGGCAAATCCACCCCCCAGGAAAATTCTTGTATTGTTTTAACCAATTTAGGATGAATAACCTCCCAAACTTTTCTTGTAAAATTTAGCAGTGAAACCGTCAGGCCCCGCTGCTTTCCCATCTTCCTTAGAAACCACAATATTCTCAATTTCCAAGATGTTAGGAATACTAGAGAGATTCTGCCCAAAATCGTTAGACATATGGCTGTAGAAGGTAGAATTTATAGCTTTTAAGGAGCTTCCATCAAAAGAAAAAATGTTAGAAAAATAGACAATGCCATCATTGGAAATATCAAGTTGTTTATTTAAGATATTACATTACGGCTATTAATCATTCTAATATAATTGTTCCTTCTCTTATTTTTAATACAAGCATGAAAATACGCAGAATTTCTATCCTCTTTTAAAAAATGAGTCTAATTGGCTTTTTTAGCAAGGAAACATTCTTCAATCGAAGTAACTTTATTCAACTTCTGTTGTCCTTGAAATAAGACTTCCCAATCAATCTGTTGATAGAAAAAATCTAATTTCATAGATTTAACTTTGTTTTCAAGATTCTCAATAGCATGATTTATATTCCCAAATACCTCTCAGTTCCATCTCCATAGTTGTCGGCACTATTTTTGGTGTGGGGTTTGCCCGTAAGAAGCTGTCGGTCATCGGAATTGAAATCTCGTTGCCCGCTTCGGAAGGACGTTAAAAAATTTAGTTTTGAAAAATATGGAGTC
>NEWO01000717.1:301441-318112 GCA_003013225.1 Phalaenopsis aphrodite
TACATATATATATATATACATATATATACATATATATATATATATGTGTGTGTGTGTGTGTGTGTGTGTGTGTGTGTGTGTGTGTTTATAAACACATACATAATATATAATCAAGATGTCCTCCTCCTCCTCTAGCGTTTGCTCTAGCGTCTGCGTATAAAAAAATAGGTTTTACGCTGTTGTCTGTCTCGGCTAGTGAGATATTTCCTTCGTCTTGTTTCTTTTTAGTTCATTTTTGCTTCTCAGTATGTCATCTGGTAAGAGCTTTGTGTTTAACTGGCACTTAAGCCCCGGATCTAGAGCTTAGGTGCTAAAATACTTTAGCACAATTTTCACATCTTTGCTCCAAATTTGATCTTTTTACATTCCTTTTAGTACTTTTCAACTTTTTACTTGTGCCTGAAAGAAAAACACATAAGACCTTTGTGTTTAACTGGCACTTAAGCACCGGATCTGGCGCTTAGGCGTCAAAATACTTTAGCACAATTTTAACCTCTTTGCTCCAAATTTGATCTTTTTTCACTCCTTTTAGTATTTTTCAACTTTTTACTTGTGCCTGAAAGAAAAACACACAAATACCTTCCATTAAAGAGCAATATCTCAAAAATAGGTATAAAAATGCGTCTAAAAAACACTATATATTTTAGGTGCATCACTTTACAGCTGTCGTTCTGGATGGGGGAGGTGGCCTTTTAGGAAATCTTGAGGGTGGCCACTTTCCACAGAGGTTTCATGATTCCTTAAACCTGGATGGTGAATATTCTTTTATTAAGAAATTAGGGAAGAAAAATAGGAAATTTTCCATGTTTATCACTGACGATGAATCATCAATCTTGGCCTCTTCCTGTTATTTAGCATTGTTTAGAAAATTTACATATGGGCACCCAAAAATTGATTTGATTTGTAAGGAGTTTTGAAGGTTTAATGCTAAAGAGGCAGTGGAAAGTTGGGATTCTAGATGGCTGACACTTACTAATCCAACTTGCTAATGATGAAGGTTATACAATGCTCTTTGCTAAGCGGTTTTTAGGAATAGAAAATAGGGTTGTGAAATGCCTCAAGTGGTCTAGGGATTTTGATCCTAAGACCGAACTGCCTATTATACAAGTTTGAATTCACTTCCTCTAGCTTAAATTGCATTTATTTAATCATGAAACCTTGTTTTCTTTAGCTACTGCATATAGTAAACCCTTGAAGATGGATAGTGCCACTTTTGCTCTCACGAGGCCCTCAGAAGCTCGTGTTCTTATTGAAAGAGATATCACACAACCATTTTGCAATGACATCTGGATTGGCTCCCAACATAGGGGTTACTAGCAACAAGTTGAAATTGAACGTCACTCCCCCTATTGTACTCATTATTCTAAGTTTCAGCATCACACATCACTATGCTTTAAATTGAACCACCAACTTAAAGAGAATACACGTTATCAAAAACTCAACCAAAAGTTTACTTCCATTGAAAATTATGAACCTAACACTCATTAAGTCACACCACCAAATGCAGAGCGTCACAATATTGATGTGGCTATGGAAAATCCTCCCAGACTGCATAATGATGTTTTGCCAGAGATCTCCTCCCTTATTCCCTCGACTGAGAATAACTTTCATGATAATATAACCATTGTAAAATCGCTTCCTCTTACTCATTTACACTCCATTTCTGATACTGTTTCTAACTTGGGAACTCATTTGCAGCCCATCTCTCATTTTTAGGTAAATTCAAATATTGATGCCATGTCAGATAAGCAACCTTTCGAATGAACTTCTCTGTCATCCTATTCGAATATTGTTATTAATTCTTCACTACAATATGCTACTGATGAGTTAGAAAATGAGTGGCAAGTCTAAAGGCATTCAAGAAGAAAAGCCAAAATAAATAACAAACTCTCCAATTTAAATGCTAATAACATTATTCAAGAGAGCACATACTATTCAGATGGTGAGCAATTAGGCAACCCTTCTAAGTCTTCTAGAAGGGTTGGCTTAAGAAAACATGTTTATTATTATGAATTGGAATATTAGGGGAGTAGCAGAACTGCCTCCTTTAATAGGCTCAAGTATCTTTGTAGGGTTCACAAAATCTTCATTTTTGTTATTTTCGAGCCTTTTGTGCGTATTAATAATGACAGGATCTTACAAAAGTTTAAAGTTTACAAATCCTTCTGCAATAAAAATAACAAAATTTGGCTTTTCTGGAAGCATTCTATTGTTTTATCTATTGTGGAGGAAGAGGAACAATTTGTCCTCACTCATTTCAAGATGGAAGATTTTCATGGTTGTGGCACTTTTTTCTATTCAAGTTCTATTCTACAGAAAAAATTCTTTCTTTGGCAAAAACTTGAGATTATGAGAGATATTATAAAGGATAACTAGTTTGTGGGTGGAGATTTCAACATGATTATGAAAGCATCTGAGAGGAAAGGTGGTGGTAGATGTGATTCTGCTCTCATAAATCACTTTTTCACTTCTATTGCTGATGCTGGTCTTTTTTAGCTTGGTTATTCTGCTCTCCTTATACTTAGAGGAGGGGATTGTTATATCAATGGCTTGATAGATTTGTAGGAAATTCTATTTTCTTAAATTTCTATCCCATCATTTGTGTTCAACATTTAAGCCATGCTTCCTCTTATCATAATCCCATATTACCACTTTAGCTTCTATTGAAAAGCCTCTTTTCTCCAGATTTAAATTCCTTAATATTTGGACTACTCATAATACATTTTTAAGTGCTATGCAATAGGCTTGGAAAGTAGATGGTGTTGAGACACCTTGGTTTACCTTATGCCAATTACATAAGAAACTGACACCTCATCTCAAAACCTAGAATCATCATGTCTTTGGGAATGTACATAATAAGGTGTTGGAAGCTCAGCAAATGGTAGATCATTTAGAAGCTCAAGTTATTAGTACCCTGCTTTAGTGGAAAATGTTGCACAAGCACACTTGTCTTTATTAAATGCTATTAAATTGAAATAATCCCTTCTTCAATAAAAAACTAATGATGTGTCATTTATTGCTGGCAATAAAAACATGAAGTATTTTCATGCAACCTTAAATCATAGAAAAAACATCAATAGCATTCTGAAGATGAATACTGCGAATGATCACATTTTAACTAATCTAGATAATATTGGTGAAAATGTTGTAATCTATTTTACTGAGCTTTGTCTATCTATTGTACAGGTTACTCAAGTGGATTCAAATGTCTTTATTGATGAAGCTAGCTACATTTCTAACCTCTCTCTATCTCACCCCCTTGATGAGATTGAAATTCTTTCTGCTTTCAAATCTACATGTCCCAACAAAGCTCCTAATCCTGATGGATTCTCTTCTTCTTTCTATGTTCACTGCTGGGATGTCATAAAAAAGGAAGTGATTCTTGCTATTCAAAGCTTTTTTCTTTGTTTGAAAATGTTGGTAAGTTTTTCAGCTCTACTCTAATTTTTCTTATCCCCAAAGGGAATAAAAAGCATTCATGGGGAAACTTTTAACCTAAATCTCTTACTATTATTCTCTCTAAAGTTCTGAGTAAGATTATTGTGAATAGGCTTCAACCTCGTCTCTCCAAATTCATTTCCCCACAACAACCCACCTTCATTAAAGGTAGAGAAATTACTGATAACATTCTGTTAGCACAAGAAATGATTGAAGATCTTGACAAAAAATGTAGAGGGGGTAATATGGTTTTATGCTTGGTATTAAAAAAGCTTTTGACACCATTAACTGGGATTTCATTCTTAATGTCTTATAGGCTAAAGGGTTACATCAAGATTTTTTTTGCTTATTAAAAGATGGCTAGCTAACAACTACTACAGTGTTCTTATTAATAGTAAAGCTCACGATTTCTTCTCCGCTTATAGAGGCATTAAGCAAGGTGTTCCTCTCTATCCCACCATCTTTATTATCTCTCCCACCATCTTTATTATCTCTCCCATCATCTTTATTATTGCTTTTGACTACCTATTGATCTCGTACTTAATGCTTATGCACAATATAGCAATAATTATGATGATATATTTCACTTATATTTTTTTTTTGCAACAAAACCAAAAACTTGATCCTGAAGAAAAATAAGAATTTAACTTTTTGATTTATATATATTTATATTGAGATACTACGCAAGTATACGTATAGTTATCAAGTAATATAAGATTTTTTGAGCAAAACCTGAATATCAAACCCATTGGGAAGATTATGCAATATGCACTTTTTAGAAAGTTTTTCTATTTTTAAAAAGATAATTAATTAAACTAAAAATGATTTTTATAGGAATTTAAATTTTAAATATTTTGGGTATTTTTGATATTTCAAAGAAACAGTAACAACTTAAAAAGATAACTAAAGTTTTATAGAAGAAAAGTACTTAATGTGAAAATATCTTTCTTCTTATCATGAATCAGTAATAAGTATAGGAATTCTATTGTGGAAGTATGCAAATTGTGTTGTGCCAAATAAGAGCAATAATATTCTTTACCCATACTAGAGATGCTATAAAGAACATTAGCTAATTTAAAGTTTGAATAATTCTAAAGACCGGCTAGGCATGGAAGATACTAGCTCTCACTCTAGAGTTCCCTCAATTTCCTCCACCTTGGGGCTAACCTTCTCATATCAGAACCTAAAACAATAAACCAAGTTGGGGGCTTTAACCTGTCACTTTAAAGTCCTCTAACTCTAAACCCATCAATGAGTATTTCCCTATTTACTTGCACTCAATAATATGAACTGCATTCTCATTCATACAACCTCATGTGATTCTTTCCGATTGTTGACTGAGACAGAACCTACTTGGCTCATACATGTTCTCACCACAAATTTTAACATCTGGATTTGCCAAATCAAGAAGTAAATGTAGTGCATGGATACAAATCATCACAACTTTTTCGAACATTAAAGATCAATACTCTCCACAACTTCCATCCAAAACTTAATTACTTATCATTTTAAGAAGAAAGATAAAGAAAACTACTCGGAATCCATGGAGAAAAAAAGACCACACTTTAGTTTAAAAGAAGAAATCATTGTCAAACCAACAACAAGTTTTGATTAAAACCAAATGTAGTCTAAAACCAAACAGATAAAAACTTATCTCAAGTCCTCCACCAAACTCTTGAATTTTCTTTTAATCTCTTCTCTTTTACGATCACTTAAAACAAAATAACAAAAATGATAAAGTAAATAAAAAGTGGTTTATGAAAATCTCTCCGAACTAACTCCTCAAAGAAGAACTTTAAAAAATTGCCAATATTTTCAGGACTCTTTTCTAAGTCCTCTCTTCTTTCTTTTATAGTTTTCCTAGAGGTTCCTTGGGATCTCTTCAAAATGTGTCTTAATTCGATGTATTTGCCTAAGAGACGCATCCTTTCATGATAATTTTTGTCCATGGTGGTTACAACCACTTATTAAGCCAATGGGCGCCTCAAAAGCCTCTTTGAAATTTGTGAAAACTGATTTTACTTGTCTAGTAACTGACACTGGAGCTTAAGCGCGGGGTCTCGACGCTTAGGCGTGGCCTTCTCTTTTTAACCGACGCTTAAGTGACAGATCTGGCGCTTAGGCGCCAAAACTCTTTTGCACAATTTTTCACCTTTTTGCTCCAAATTTGATCCATTTTCACTCCTTTAAGCATTTTTTCCATTTTTACTTGTATCTACAAAAAGAACACAAAAATACCTTCCATTAAAGTGTAATATCTCAAAAATAGGTATAAAAATATGTCTAAAAATACTATATATTTTAGGTGTATCAAATTCCCCCAAACTTAAAATGTTACTTGTCCTCAAGTGACACTTCAATCTTTAAAAACCAAATATGTATGATATGTATTGATGAGTTACTAAAATTTAGATTTAGAAATATAGTAGTCTAATTTAGAAAAAAAATAATTATTAAATGAGACCAACTTAAAGTTTGAAAATTTTTAATGTTAAGAACTATGAAAATATGAGTTCCTATCTAATTCAGAAAAATTGTAAGTTCTCTAAATTTAGATTTTAGTTCTTTTATTTTCTCTACTTAAAAATTTTTATTAAAAATAATTTTAGTTACTATATTATATTTATAAGCTTAAGATTTTATCAAGTCTTATACTTTAAAAAGATCAAATGTAGAACCAATTTTTGATTAGGCACTAATTCTCAAGCTTCTCTTTCCTTACATTTCTTTTCTTTTTCTTTTATTTTTATTTTCTTTTCTTTTCTATTTCTTTTCTTTTTCTTTTTCGTTTTTCCTTTTTCAGGCAAGGATTACTATATCTGGATAGGTTTTTAATGATTTTGAATTCCACTTCTCCTTTCCTAAAGTAAAGTCTTCATATAAAACTTTTACTTATAAATATAATAATAATTTGAAAATCATTTTAATAAAAGAAATTTAAGTCTTAAAAAAAACCTAAATTATCTAAATTTTTCAAAAATACAATTTTTCTTACTAAAGATAGTCACTTATATTAATCATTTTCTATACTAAAAATTTTTAACTTAAAGCTTTTCTTCACTACTTAAAATTTTAACTAAAATTTCTTACTCATTTCTAAAATCAATTTTTACTTCCCTAATATAACTTCATATACATAATCAATTTTTCTTTTAAAATTCAAATTCATTTGTAGTTCATTTGAGAACAAATAAAATTTAAGTTTTGAAAATGTTTTTCATCCCTCCCCCAAACTTTATTTTTTTAACAGATTAAACAGTTTAGCATCAGATAATTATATAGGCAAAAATGAAAATTGAAATAACATGCTAACAGGACTTTTTACATCCTAATTATACAAGTATAAAACAAAAGACAGGAGTAAAATTAATTTTGATAAAATTTTCTAACATTTTATTTTAGTTTAACATGTAGAGAGTTAATAAACTTCTAAACAGTGGGTATAAAAGCAAACAACACATTAACATGATAAAAGAAAAATACAGGGTAACAGTTTTTAAATTTTAAAATTAAGATCCAAGTTAACAAGATTTTTAACTTAAAAAAAACATGGAATTGAGTTAAGTTTTAAACTAACCAATCCACCGTACTAAAAAAGAAAAACAGTTACTACCCTAAAATTTTAAAAACAAAATACTATTTAACACAACAATCACAACAACAATAGAACATAAAAATTCAAAACACAACATAAAACATAGTCCATAACATCACATAACTGCATCTGTAGCAGTACTACATCACAAAGTCCATAACAAAACACAAACATAACAATGCATCAAACCAAATCAAGTCAAACACATTATCTCTCATCTCTACTCCTCTCCACTCTCAGAATTGCCACTATACCATTCTTCTTTAGGCTCATAGTTAGGATAATGACGATATTAAGGAATGACTGCTCCTGGGTCACCTCTAATCATGCCCTCCAGAGCTGGGTATAATTTCTTCTCAAAGTCACTCTTTCTCCTATTATAGCTATTTATATGCTCAGCAAACTGTGCTAGATTTTGAACTTTATCAGCAGTAAAGTCGATATGAGTCATCATCTTCTGTAATAACTTCTCTTGAGTCTCAGTTGACTCACCTTGTGATGTAGAAGCACGTGATGAAGATGTAGTAGAGGTAGATGCATCAGACGTCTCTAAACCATAGCTCATGGAAAATCCTCCTCTCCAACAAAAAATTGAATGCTCTGAATAAGTCTTCAAATTCACTTTTGTAATGGGCTTTAGAGAAAAAAAAAATTCCTCCTAACTATCATACTTTACTCCAGCCCTCTTGCATAAAGAAAATATCAAGGAAACAAATCCCATATCTGTAGTAGTAGCAGCAGCAGCTGAACTAATGATAGTGTGATAGATTAAAGCCCCTATGTTGATGGGATTTCCCTCCTGAATATAATAATTCAACATCACTCTCTCTGTGTGGTCACTACACTGAGTTGATTTTTAGGAAGCAGACGAGCAAATATAAAATAATGCCAAGCCTTTGATGGTGCACAACTTTGACGTTAGAAAATTTACTCTCCTCTCATTTGTAATCTTCCAAAAGTCCTCTTCCAACAGTCAAATAAGATATGATCTCGTCCAATTCCACTTCTATAGGACTATAATTTGCATAAAAACACAAATTCTCCGGTGGTAAATGGTAAAATAAGTTGATTACCTATGGAGTAAAAGGTACCAACTTCCCTCGAACCATAACTCGATCGTCCTCAGCCTCTGGGAGATTTGCATAAAATTCCTTTACAATAGAAATTACAGCAACAACAGAGAAACAACAGAACTGTTCCCACTATCTACGGACTATTAGGTCTTCCACTTCTCCACCCTGGACTCTTAAAACATCGCTCCTGAATCAATTTTCGTGACTGTAGAGCATCACTATATCAATCCTGAGCTTTTGAACTGACAAATTTGCTCGAATCAAATGAGCTCTTTCCTTTGCTCTTTTTCATTCTTGGTGACATTATACAAATTTGATAAAATCCAAAAATAACTTTAGAAATTAAGTTTAAATCACCAAACTAAACTTTTAAAAGCTCTAACTGAACTTCTCAAGCAATTTCCATAGATTTTTCTTCACTTTTCACCATGAATAGTAAATTTTTTAAATCTTCCAAATGTGCTTAAAATATATGGTGAAAATCTAAAAATTTTTGCATAGAAGTAAAGCTCTTACCTCAAGGAACTTGGATATAGCAAATCTCACTTGATTCCACCAAGAAATCTCCAAATTTCACTTGCCCTAGCCCTCAAAATTGTGAACTCGAGTTGGGGAAGATGATAAGAGGCTTTAAAAATGGCATTTTTGGACAAAAAATTCACTTTTAACCGTTTGCAAACCGGTTTTCGTGAACCAGCGCTTAAGTGCGGGTAAGTGGCGCTTAGGCTCTTGCCTCTCGAGTTGGCTTGTGCTTAAGCGTGAGATGTGGCACTTAGGTTTGAGTGCACAATTTTTAAAATTTTTAATTTTAAGTAAAATACACTATTAGCCTAAGCAAACCACCCCTAAATGGTCTCATAGCATTAAATGACTATTTTTACTTCCTATAACTCCATTCTCTCTCAAAATTCTCCATAATAATTAATTCAATTCGAGGCTAAAAATAACAAAAAATTTCACAAAAAACAAACTTATATTAATTCACAAACAAGTACAAACACATTTAACACTTAGTTCTCTCTCCAAATAGTCGTGGATGAGAAAATTTTCCTAAGTACAAAACACTTAACACACATTTACAATTAAACACATAAGTGACACAAACACTAAACACAAGAAATAAACACTAACACACTTAAAAACATGACTCCAAACATACAATTCCTAACACTTAACTTAATGCCACTCTTCGTTAGAAAGAAAAAATTCTTGTCTCTCAGTAGTCTCTCCAAGAGTATAGAGTTGATAAAACGGATGGTGGTGACAAGCTCTAATACTATCACCTTCGATCCACTTTTGCTTAAGGAACATCGCCTTATCCGCTTCCTCTACATAACTGGTATGGTTGAATTGCATCTTAAGTTGCCACCCAATATGTTCTAGATGAGCATGAAATTTAAGCACCTTAGTCTCTAATACATATATAGTATTCTCCATCTGGTTGATCTTCTCTGATATCCCTTTAATACTAATAGCTAAGAAATCATTATACATCTCCTGTGCACTTTGACTAATGAACTTCTTCCTCATGGCTTCTTCCTTCTTCTTCAAATCCATCTCCCATGAAGATATTTTCTCTAAATCTCTCTCTTTCTTAGAATTTTAGGGCTAAAAATAATCCGGGGTGAAATTCCTTCACAAACCCCTTTTATTTATAAGCCTAATTCCCCCTCATAACTTCTAGGCACGACTAGAAACTACCAAGACACATTTATTCACACTAAATTGCAGTTACACCTAGAAATTGAAATTTGCACATGTGATTAAATTACCGCGCTTAAACACCTGATCTGACACTTAAGAGCCAGTGCACATTTTTGCACCAATTAACTTAACGTCCAAATTCTCATTCTAACATGTCTAGGTGACTAAATAAAGTCTAAAAATCATTACTAGAACATAATAAACTCAAAAATACTACCCCAAATTTCTTAATTAGACTCAAAACAACAATCAAAGAAAAAACACACTGATAACCATAAATTGCCTCCCACAAAGCGCTTGCTTTTATGCTTTAGCCCGAGGTAACCAGTGCTCATTCCGGTTGGCCCAACATCATTCCATCATTATATTTATGTTGATCCCTTATATAATAAGGTTTCAGTCTATGTCCGTTCACTTGAAAAATTTTCTCAGAGTTAGTATCTTTAATATCTAGAACTCCATAAGGATAAACTTTTATCACAACAAATGGACCCATCCACCTGGACTTAAGTTTGCCTAGAAATAATCTTAACCTTGCATTATATAGCAAAACTTGTTGCCCTGGCTGAAATTTTTTAGTAAGAATCTTTTGATCATGCCACATTTTCATCTTTTCTTTATAAATCTTAGCACTCTCATAAGATTCATTCCTTATCTCTTCAAGCTCATTTAATTGTAACAATCATTTCTCACCAGCATCTTTTAAATTATAATTGAACTCTTTAATAGCCAAATATGCTTTATTCTCAAGTTTAACTGGTAAGTGACAAGCTTTCCCAAATATTAGCCTATATGGGGCCATTCCTATAGGAGTTCTATATGCAGTCCTATCAAAGCATGGTCAAACTTGACTGACCAATCCATTTTTGTTGGATTCACAGATTTTTTCATAATTCTTTTAACTTCCTGATTGGATAATTCAGCCAAACCATTTTTCTGAGGATGATAAGCAGTAGCAATCCTATGATTTATATGATATTTCTTTAATAACTTCTCCATAATGGCATTTCTGAAATGACTTTCCCCATCAGTAATGATAACTCTCGGCATCTCAAATCTACGAAATATGTTCATTTTAAAAAATTTTGCAACACTTTGAGCATCACATCAAGGTAAAGCAACAGATTCCATCCATTTGGTATAAATGGTACCATGTAATCTAATCCTCAAACATTAAATATTTCAACTTCTAGCATATAATTGAGGGGCACCTCATTTCTTCTTGAATTATTGCCTACTCTTTGACATATATCATAAGTTTTAATATAAGCATTAACATCTCTAAAAATTATAGATCAATAAAATCCAGATTGTAGAATTTTGTCTGATATTTTATCAACACCAAAATATCCCCCAAAATCAGAATTATGACATTTTTTGATAATTTCATAAGTTTCTTCTAATGGTACACATCTTCGAATGATCAGATCCTTTCCTTGTTTATATAAATATGGGTCATCCCAAAAATAAGTCTTAGCTTCAGAAATAAATTTCCTCATTTGTTGGTATGTCATTCCATAGGGTTTAAGATCACTAACAATATATTTCACAATGTCGGCATACCACGGAACACACTACTCATTAATAGTGAACAGTTTTTCATTTGGAAAATGTTCATTAATTTCATTTTCAAAATAGAGTTGTTTTTCTAATTCAATCCTGGACAAATGATCAATAATTTGATTTTCAGTTCCCTTCTGATCTACTATTTTAAAGTCAAATTCTTGTAAAAGAAGAATCCATCTTATAAGTCTCGGTTTAGTATTCTTCTTTTTCATTTAGTACTTAATAGCAAAATGATCTGTATGCACTACATAATGAGTTCCAATTAAATATGATCTAAATTTATCAAAAGCATATACTATTGCTAATAAATCTTTTTCAGTTGTTGTATAATTAATTTGAGTTTCATTAAGAATTTTACTAGAGTAAATAACTTTGAAAATTTTATCATATTACAATCACTTGCATCACATATAAGTTCCAAAGGTTTTTCCCAATTTGGTGAAATTATAATTGGTGCACTGATTAATTTTTCTTTTAATAATTTAAAAGCTTTTAGGCATTCCTCATCAAAATTGAAAATTGCATCTTTCTCCAGTAAATGGCATAAAGACTTAGCAATCTTAGAAAAGTCCTTAATATATTGCCTGTAGAATCCAACATGTCCTAAAAAACTCCTAATTTCCCTTACATTTGTTGGATAAGGTAGTTTAGCGATCACTTAAATTTTAGCAGGATCTACTTCCATACCATTTTCTGATATTTGATGACCTAATACAATTCCTCCTGCTACCATAAATTGGCATTTTTCCCAGCTGAGGACTAAATTTATTTCTTCACAACGCTTAAGAACTTTAGATAAATATTCTAAACGTGAGTCAAATGAAGTTCCAAACACTAAAAAGTCATCCATAAAGACTTAAATCCCTATTTCAATTAATTCACAAAAAAATTTCATCATACATCTTTGAAATGTAGTAGGGGCATTACAAAAACCAAAGAGCATTCTTCTAAAAGAAAAAGTACCAGAAGAACTGGAAAATGTTATTTTCTCTTGATCCTCAAGAGATATTTGAATTTGATGATAACCAGTATATCCATCCAGAAAATAAAATTATTTATGCCCAGCTAGTCTAGCGAGCATTTGATCTTGAAAGGGTAGTGGAAAATGATCTTTCCTAGTGGTAAGATTTAATTCTCTATAATCAATGCATATTCGCCACTCTTTAACTTGTCTAGCATGTATTAACTCATTATGCTTATTCGCAGTAACAGTTACTCCTCCTTTCTTAGGAACACAGTGAATTGGACTAACCCATGCACTATCTAAAAAAAGGTAGATAATTCCAGCATCTAACCACTTTAAAATTTCTTTCTTAACAACCTATTTCATAATAGGATTTAATCTCCTTTGTGGATCAGCCCTGGGTTTGCAGTTTTCTTCCAAATTAATTCTATGCATACAAATTGAAGGACTGATTCCTTTAATATCAGCAATTGTCCATCCGAAGGCTTTTTTAAAATTTTTCAGAATTATCATCATCTTTTCTTCCTCTTCCTTTGTTAACTTCGAGGAAATTATAATGGGTAAAGTAGAGTAATCTCCTAAAAAGGCATATTTTAAATGTTTAGGAAGTAATTTCAACTCAAGTTCTAGAGGTTTTTAATAAATGGACAAAATAATTTATCTTTGTCTATCGTGTCCAAAATTTCAAAACTTTCTTAAACATAACTTGAATCTTTCTTAAAAAGTTTTACACATTGATCTAATTCCTCTTCTTGTTTGTGTTCTAAATATTTTTCTTCAGATTTTTCTTCATAATTAGTCTTGAAATGACATTTTCTTGGATATCTTATAATATCCATTCTATAACATTCATCATCTTTACCTTTTATAGGGTATTTCATTGATTTTAAAATGTTAAAAGTAACAGTTTGATCATTGAAGTGCATTGTTAATTCCCCTTTCTACACATCTATCATTGCTCTTCTTGTGGCTAGGAAAGGTCTCCTCAAAATGATAGGTATCTCTTTATCTTCCTCCATATCTAGCATAATGAAATCAATAGGAAAGATAAATTGATCCACTTTCACTAGGACATATTCTATAACTCCTTTAGAATAGGTTATTGAACAATCTACTAACTGCAGAGTTACAGTAGTAGAGGTTATTTCTCCTAATCTCAATCTTTTAAATATTGGCAATGGCATAAGGTTAATGGTAGCACCTGAATCACATAAAGCTTTCCCATAAAATATGCTCCTATTGCACATGGAATTGTAAAGCTACCAGCGTCTTTAAGCTTTTCAGGAAGTTTCTTCTAAATTATAGCACTGCACTCCTCACTAAGTGCAACAGTCTCATCATCTTCAAACTTCCTTTTTCTGTTGAGAATATCCTTCATAAACTTTACATAGCTTGACATTTGTTCTAAGGCTTCATCAAATGGAAAATTGATTGTAAGTTTCTTAAATATTTCCAGAAATTTTGAAAATTGCTTATCCAACTTCTGTTGTCAAAGTCTCTGAGGTAATGGAGGTGGTGGTTTTTCTAAATCAATTTTCGGTGGAGAAATAGGTCTTTTAGAATCTTTCAGAGCGTCCTATTTTGATTCTTCAATTTCTTCTCTCTCTACTTCAATCTCTTTTTGAACCTACCTTCCAACTCTCTTCCGCTTCTAAGTTGTACGGCTTTAACTTGCACTTTATTCTGGTTTTTTGGATTTGATTCAGTAATACTAGGTAGTCTTCCAATTAATCCATTATAAAAGGTTTGAATTATTAACTAATCTGGTATAGCATGGTGTGGACACTTTCTTAAGAGTTCTTTAAATCATTCTGATGCTTCATAAATAGATTCCCCTTCAAACAAATTAAAAGATGTAATATCATTTCTAAGCTTTGCAGTTTTTGATGGTGGAAAATATTTAGCAAGGAATTTTTATCCTAAATCACCCAAAGTTCTGATAGATCCAGGTGCTAACAAATTTAACCACATCTTAGCTTTATCACTCAGTGAGAAAGGAAATAACCTAAGTCTTATGACATCATCTGAAATACCATCGTATTTAAATGTAGCACACAATTCTAGAAAATTAGTAAGATGTAAATTTGGATCTTCAGTTGGTGATCCCCCACACGGATTATTTGATTCTATTTAGATAATAGTAGGTTTAAGCTCAAATGAATTGGCCATCACAGTAGGTTTTTGAATAGTACAATGATGTTTATCTACAATAGGGTTGGCATAATCTTTTAAAGGTCTAAACTCTTGATGAATTTCAGCATTTTGATTATTTTGGTTTGCCATTTATGTAATATTTTTAGATTTTTCAAGATTTTATTTTTTTTTGTTTTTGTACTTTTTCTAATAGTTCTTTCTAATTCAAAATCGTAGGGCACTAGTCCTTCAGAACCTGAACTACTCATACACTAACATAAAATTAAATAAAACAAAATAAAACATACAAAATAAGATACAATTTTTAAAGTTTAAATAAGACTTTCTAAAAATAGAAATTTACTTAGTTTTCTTCCCCGACAACGGTGCCAAAAATTTGATTCCGTACTTAATGCTTATGCATAGTATAACAATAGTTCTCATGGTATTTTTCACTTATATTTTCTTATTTTGCAACAAAACCAAAAAACTTGATCCTAAAGAAAAATAAGAATTTAACTTTTTAATTTATATATATTTATATTGGGATACTATGCAAAAAAATGTATCGTTATCAAGTAAAAATAGGACTTTTTGATTAAGACCTGATTATCGAACCCACAGGGAAGATTATACAATAAGCACTTTTTAGAAAGTTTTTCTATTTTTAAAACGATAATTACTTAAACTAAAAATCTTTTTCTTGGGAATTTTAAATTTATTTTTTTTGGTATTTTTGATATTTTAACAAAACAGTAACAACTTAAAAAGATAACTAAAGTTTTGTAGAAGAAAAGTACTTAATATGAAAATATCTTTCTTTTTATCATGAATCAGTAATAAGTATAGGAATTATGTTGTGGAAGTATGAAAATTGTGTTGTGCCAAATAGGAGCAATAATATTCTTTACCCTTACTAGAGATGCTATAAAGAACATTGGCTAATTTAAAGTTTGAATAGTTCTGAAGACCGGCTAGGAAAGGAAGATACTGACTCTCACTCTAGAGTTCCCTCAATTCCCTCCACCTAGGGGCTAACATTCTCGTATCAGAACCTTAAACAGTAAACCAAGTTTGGGGCTTTAACCTATCACTTTAAAGTCCTCTAACTCTACATCCATCAATGAATATTTCCTTAGTTATTTGCACTCAATCATATGAACTACATTCTCATTTATACAACCTCATGTGATTCTTTCTAATTGTTGACTCAGACAATACCAGCCCAGTTCTTACATGTTCTCACAACAAATTTTAACATCTGGATTGGCTAAGTCAAGAAGTAAGTGAAGTGTATGGAATTAAATCATCATAACTTCTTCGAACATTAAAGATCAATACTCTTCACAACTTCCACCCAAAACTTAATTACTTATCATTTTAAGAAGAAAGATAAAGAAAACCATTCAAAATCCATGGAGAAAACAAAACCACACTTTAGTTTAAAAGAAGAAATCATTATCAAATCAACAACAAGTCTCGATTAAATCCAAAAGTAGTCTAAAATAAAAAAGATAAAAAACTTATCTCAAGTCCTCCACCAAACTCTTGAAGTTCCTTTGAATCTCTTCTCTTTTACAATCACTTAAAACAAAATAATAAAAAGGATAAAGTAAATAAAAAGCAGTTTTTGAAAATCTCTTCGAACTAACTCTCTATAGAAGAACTTTCAAGACTTGCCAATATTTTCAAGACTCTTTTATAAGTCTTCTCTTCTTTTTTTTATAGTTTTCCAAGAGGTGCCTTGGGATCTCTTCAAAATATTTCTTGATTCGATGTATTTGCCCAAGAGACGCATCCTTTCATGATTCATCCATGGTGGTTACAACCACCTATTAAGCCAATGGGTGCCTCAAAAACCTCTTCAAAATTTGTGAAAACTGATGTTACTCGTCTAGTAACTGCCACTAGCACTTAAGCTCAGGGTCTCAACACTTAGCCGTGGCCTTCTCTGTTTAATCGGCGCTTAAGCGTTGGATCTGGCGCTTAGGCGCCAAAACTCTTATGCACAATTTTTCATCTTTTTGCTCCAAATTTGATCCTTTTTCACTCCTGTAAGCATTTTTTTTTCATTTTTACTTGTATCTGCAAGAAAAACACAAAAATACCTTCCATTAAAGCGCAATATCTCAAAAATAGGTATAAAAATGTGTCTAAAAATACTATGTATTTTAGGTGTATCACCAATCAAAGATTTT